>WYDI02010016.1:0-30037 GCA_009867235.2 Psittacus erithacus
TTCCCCATCCCTCCGGGAGCCCAGGGAGGAGGTGGGGGGGCAGTGAGTGGGCTGTGTGGCAGGCCTAAACCACGACAGCATTACATGGTTACTCATTTTTTCACAATTCATTCTGGACTCCACAAAGTAGATAAATAATAAAGGCCATATTGTTTGCTACAGCTGATTTTCAAAACTTATGTACTTAAGCAGGGACTGCACCAGCATGAGCATCAGTTGGTAGAAGCACTAACTTTTATAAATATTTGATGCAATCCCACACCAACTCATCACTAAAAAAATATTTACATTGGCTTCAAAAGAAATACTGCATCAAGATTTAATATTTAGAACCAGGTAACAACAACACTGTGTCTGGTTGAGGAGAACTATCCAAAGACCGCATACACAAAGAAGTGACAGGCTACCTTTGATTTAGCCTCTTTATTAATAATGTGAAAGAAGTGTCATTATTCAAATCTGCAGATGTTTGCAAGCACCAGAAGAGACAGCAAAAGGGGAACAAAGGCATCTTGAAAGACTTTAAACTTGGTCCAGAAATAACAAAATGAGATATAACCTTGAAAAATGCTGGCTAATAACTTTGAGGACTTCCAATTCAAATTATATGAAAATAATACTGCAATCAAGAAAACATCCCTGTAGATGGATATGAACTCAATGAGTTTGTTTCATCAGAAGCATTTGGTTCCAACATGGACATCTGGGTATTATATGCAATCTCTTAAACTGAAATTAATTTGAGCTGGGGCACACCTTCATACTCTGCTGCCAAAGGGCTATAAAAGAAGAGCAAAAGCTCTCAGACTCATTACCTTCCCACCCCAGGTAGTAACATCTGAACCATGTTGGAAATTAATTTTTAGCTTTTTTGGAGCCATTAAAATTCCATAACTAACTATTATGGCAGAAAAAGGTAAGTTTTACCATGTTTTCTTCTTAACACTGGAGACAGCCTTTACTAGTTTAAACACTGTGTAGGTATTCCAAAGACAGAGCATATCAGCTTACTTTTAAGTACCTGCTATTTCCTAGATTTAGGTTTATGAAACATGCATACTGCTGTGCTCAAGAAAACCGGGGCAGCATCAGAATGGGTTATTCCAATTACTGATTTTGTTCTGAGCTTCCTGCTTCTGCCAAAGGCAATACTGAGTTATCCCCTCTGAGTTAACTCGCATCCCACGAATTCCCCATGGTGCTTCCTCATGAGCACACTGCTAAAAGACACACAAAACATATCTTTGTTTTATTATTCTCCTATTTCACTGTGTTTGAACTGCTGAAAGGGAAATCTTGGGTATGTCTCTTGTGCAGAAATCTGGGGTGACAAGTCTCTTAAAGCACAAGAAAAAACTTCAACCTGGAAAAATGGAAAAAATCATCAAAGTTAGAGAGTCTCCTGTGAAAGTTACTTTGAAGAGCTCTTATGATATTACCTAAGGCCTGATCCTCATTTCCTAGACAAACAAAACTCCAACAGCTGTCAATCAGAATTTTGTTTGAGAAGAAACTGCAAGACTAGGCTCTACAAAGAAACAAAAATAGCAGCACCAAGGACTACACATAGCTCTTAGTTTCCAGAAAACTGAAATATTTCAGCTCTACTTCTGATGACTTTGTACTTTTGCAAACACAGCAACCTTTGTTGTTTGCCTATTTCTATCACTGAAGAACATGCTGAAGAATAGCATTCTCCTTGTCTCCTGGTACTGTATCATCTCTACAGAAAAACAAGATGCAGATGAAAAACATGCCCTGAAATGCACAAAACATTTCCTTTTCAAATACTTAGAGCAGTATAAAACCAGCTATTATAACCCCACCTTCTGATCATCTGGCATATTTCAACACGAATACTATACTGCTCAGAAGGATTTCTTAATTTTTTTATTTTTTCTAGGTCTTAGTGGGATTTAATATAGGCATATATTTTTATTAGAAACTGTTTCATGATGCCACTTGCAATGCCTCTAAAAGTAGAACACCAGCATCAGCAGTTGGAGGTCTATCTGCTGTTTCATGGCTCACTTGATGCTTACAAAGGCTGCTGCTGCAGTATGGGCTCAAGCATAATGAAGAAGCTGAAACTATAAGGAGGAAACTCATGTACCCCAGCTGTTTCAGGAATAAACAAACAGGGAAATGAGAAATCCAGTACTTGTCACAGATATTACAATTCCCAGTAGATTTTCTCATCCATCTGTTTCACATCAACTGACATTTGGCTTAGTTACTCTGGACCCATGCAATATAAGTGGTATAGAAATAAACTATCTGCATATATGAGCTCTGTCTCATGTCAACGAGCTGACATAAGTGGGTTTTTACAAGGAGAAAAAAGCCCCACGGCATGGCAACTTAATATTAGTAGCCCTTTGAATATCAACCCCAGCACTTCAGAGAGCACAGGGACTGGATCCCACACACCTCCTCCTGTGAGGTTGACAGTAAGTGAATGGCTAGCTCTGCCAGGAAACATCATCAGTATCTCAATGCACAGTGGGATCTCAGGATAAAGTCTGCTTTTACAGGTACAAGACAACTTCACGGTGCCCTAAACATTATGTAGCTAAGGAGCACCTAAGTGGGATGCAATAATGGTGAACTGAAGTCCCTGATGCGAATGATCCATGCATTTTTTATAGTTTGGTATAAACATCCTATAAATATAGTCAGCTTTCATTGGAAGAAACAAGATGGTGCGGTGCATTCTCTGCATCACTGAATGAGCACAGATATTCTCCCAGCTAAATCATCCGAACATTGGAGTAACTGACGCTAACTTCACCAAGATGTCACTCTGCATGTTAATTCACAGTTACACAGGTTTACAAGCACGTACTGCCCTCTGCTGATTCACAGCTATGGTATATCACACACACCTTGTTCTCTCAACTAAAAATCCTAGTATTGTCATTATTCAAAGCACAGAAATAGTAAGACACAGAACTGTGAGAAGGAAAACAAGAAACAGAAAAGCACCACTTCAGGTTGTAACTGGTTAACTCTGTACCTGTCTTTGATACTCAGTTTCTCATCTGCCACCGCGTGGAAAACTACCCTTTTGGTTTGGTTTGTGGGGGGTGGTTTTTTTAATCCACAGCGTCTAACAAAATACGGTTTTGGGACTAAGCCTCCTGTGTAATCACAAGTCTCAATAAAAGATGGCAATTAACTGTACCAAGCCCAGAGGGGTATATAAGCCTGCTTAGAAAACTGTAACAGTGTTGAGCTTCATCTAAGCTCCCTTCTTTGAGAAACTGTACAGAAGCTCATACACTCAGCTGGTTACTCTACTGACAGATATCCTATCAGTAAAAAGATATATAGGTTAGAAAACACAAATGCAGCACAAGAAAAATCTGGGTAACTAATGGTGCAAAGCTACAATATTAAGACACAAGAGAATATCCTCCAGATATCTTTTGATATTTGATGTGAGATCATCAGCTGTGAATGCGAGAGTGTTTTGTGAAATTTTGTCAGCAAAAGTAATTCTATTTTAAGTGTAGCATAGACAGACACATTGGCTTGAAACATACATCCTGAAAAGGAAAGGAACTCATCGGGAATGACTCGTTTCTGCCATGTTGTAGAAATAAAGTCCATCTTCACTCTGATCTATCAATCATGCTATCCCTTAAATATGTGTCTTACCTCCTCCCCCCCCAAAAAAAAAAAAAACAGGAAGAATGAGAAAACCAGCAACACTGAAGTGATTTAGAAAGGGAAATTGAGGATCTGCTTTGAATTTAAAAGGGAATATAACTACTTGTTCTAATCAGCTAAGAAAATAGTTAACTAAATCTCCTTCCTGCAAAAGAGGATTTTTTTGTTTTGGTCACTAAAAAGCAGTTAGGCGTTTTATGAAGCACATATTTACAGACACTTTGTTTCTAAATACTCTTTGAAACTGGGTCTGCATGTGCTTTCAACACCTAAATTAAACCTGCAAGAAAACTTTTTAGTATTTCTAGAATTAGTCTTAAAACAAACCTTCTTCCCCTCTCAATCATGAATAAATAAAATAAATGAAATGAAAACAGGGGAAAGAGGAGTTTCATTTGGGAGAAAGCCATCAAATAAGCATCTGCCTACAGCATAATCAAGCAGACAGGGTGCACAAGCTCTCTCGTAACTAAAACATTCTATTTAAAGCAGAAGGTAATGTTGGATTCACTTGCTTTGTTCCTGAGATACTCCAGGTTATTAAATTTCTTTCCCCAAAAAAAAAATCAAATCTTACATAAAAGGTTAGAGATGCATGAAACCCAGTATGCTCAGCCAGCTGCTCCTGTATGAAATACGTATTTCTCTAATTCTCTTTTTCTGTAGACCACAATTAGCTTCTCAAAGGAAACAACAATTGGTTCTTACAATCAGATGCAATTGAAGCTTTTCTCCCAGCAGCCTGAATTAAACAAGCTAGGTGGAAGCACTGCTCCTTTTCCTTATCTCCTAGGGAACAGACCCTGGGGTCTGGGAGAGTTAAAACTGAGGAATTTTCTTTCTATTCAACTTTAATTAAGAAACACACACTTTATTTCCAGTTCATTTTTCTTACTGCTTTCATTTTCATGCTACCATTAGGTCACAGCTGCCAGTCTACCAATCAGTCTTGATCAACAAACATCCTTTGCTAGACCTTGTTTTACAGTCCCCTTTGACAGAAATCACTTCACAGATTTACTGTGCATAATCTTGATTCTTTTAAGCTACTGTAATACAAATACTATCCATCTTTCACATTAAAAGTCCTAATTATGAATCTCCTTCTTGTAATTACTGCCAGGTGGCTTGCACAAAAAGGGAAAATGGCCCTTTATTTACAGGGCAGATCCAGTAACACTGAAACAAGACAAGCCTTTCCTATACTCCTACCAATGACTGCTCTTCATTTAAAGCATGGAGGATATCCCTTGCAAGAATCTGGAAGATGCTTTCACCAACCTCAGTCTATTCAATCCTCAGACTCACTTTTGAGGCTACCAGTGAGTGTGATAAATGATACAGCATCTTGTGACAGGAATGCCTGCATCCTCATATCTAGAAAAAGTTAACGTAAGTCTGCATTCCAATAATGTCTTGTGAAACTACCAAGGCCCAGTAGCAACTTAAGCATCTTGTAATTTACTTAGCTTCCTTTTAAAGACACCAAATGCCCAGCTTCTTAAACATTCAGATGTATTCTTCTCAGTTCCTCAAGTTCTAGCTTACAAACTGTCAGCAAAAAAGGGGAAAAAGCAAAGTATGTCATGCCATTTTGCCTTGCTTAAATCGATGGCAACCAAGAGTCTCACAGACTTTTCATTCTCTGACTGCACTCTAATTAAGACACACAAAGAAAAATGGAAGCATTTTTATCTAGTCATTCAAAAATCCATTTAAGCTGTTACACTCTATACTACAGACTATGTCACGAGATATTGCCCTTAGATTTGCAGAGAAGCAGGTCAAAAGCTTAAATAAATCATACTGCTTAGCTTCAGTGCATATACCACTGAAATCACTGAAGAAATACCACTAAATTCTATAACTTTAGATACAGCGGCCACTTATCCAGCTGCTAATTAAATCCCAATACAACATGACCATCACATTTTTAATTCATGAACAAGACCACAGCAAACTGCATTTTAATAAGCATAGTAGCGCTGAAAATGAATGACACCCAAGAGGGCTGTAAAATTTTTTTCTACAGATCTATTGTAGATCAGTAGGTAACCTGGAAAAATTAGTGCAGATTTGTGGACCTAGTTGACAGTACTGCAGGTGCAAGACTAAATATTCACCTTCAGTGATGTGCTGCAGGCAGGGTTCACATTAGCATTCTTCCAAGAGATGCCAATTGTATGTACTTGTATGAAAGTGGTGCTAAAATTGAAGGGGGCATGACAGGCATTCAGATACCTCTAGCCAGTGCTGCTGGGAGATGAATGAGTGCGAGGGAGCTCCATCCTCCTACAGGGAACTTAACTGAGGCAATGAGGTACTGGCAAGTTGCTATTAAGAGCTTGTCTAGTGACTCGTGAGGGAATGCTTCATGTTTCACCCAGCATTTTAACTGGCAAGACCCCCCTGGATGTGCAAAGTGTGTCTTTTGGAGCTAAGAAAACTACCAGAACTTATCTCAATTATAACCACATGAGGAATGTTTTGGATGCGACACATAGCTGGCTACCTAAGCCAGCTGTTAGCACTGTCTGCAGCCTGCACTAAGACAACACAGAGATTAAAACAAGTAAGTGCTGTTACCACTTTCTAGCAATGATGCTATAATCTGGTGAAATTCCAAGATGGCATTATCCCATTGAAAGTCCAAGTAGGAAAAACATCTGTAGAAAAATTACAAGGAGAATCAATGGCAGTGGGGGGATCTATCATAGACTTGCTACTGTATTTTGAGAAACAAGCTTTGTTGGTCGAATGTAGCCAGTGAGGACTCTTGCTGCCAGTCTATGGTCCCACGTAGCTGGCACCACAGCAGGGCAAAGAGTAGATCACCTTTCATGTATATGAAGGAATCAAGCTCTAAAAAGATGAATTTGGCAAGCCAGTCATACAAAGAAATGTTTGTTTACATAGATTAAGGGTAGCAGAGTAAACCAGTTCTGCAGTTATCTTACTCAGCAAAGAAACCTGTGTTACATTTGACAACATTGGTAAGTTTGTGTTTTAAAAGGCAGGAACTTTTCATGGCTATTGCGATGCACAAACCTAAATTGCAATTTGAATTAACCAATAAAAAAAAAAAAAAAAAAAAGTTGATAATGAAACTTTCAAAATAATCTACCTGCTTTCATATTTCAAAACTTCTTTCCAGGGCCTACTGCATGGCATCGGTAAAAATTACCTAGACTATTTAGGCTAAATTACCTATTACCCAGACTATACTTTGGCTTGTTTTTCTAAGCCAAAAGTTGTCATTTTGGTGAGGAAAGCAAACATCACCTGTCAAAATTTGAAATCTACCTATCAAAGGTAGGGTTCTGAATCCTCTCTTGGGCAACTAAGGAAAAGTTACCTTATTTTAAGGAGTGTTTTACTTCTGCCTACCAGTTCAAGGGGAATATTGCTATAAGATGATAACTTCTCTGATAATTCTGCACTTGCTTCTGAAATCTGGAATGATGAACCTAACTTCAGTTATGCTACTGAAAAGCAATAGTGTTCAGACAGCAATCTGCCCAAATACTACTTGCAGAGCTATACTAAGGCTGATGAACCAGTATTTACACAAATTAAAAGAACATACTGATCTCCTTACAAAGACCATGAAAAAGGCTGCTTAATAAGTGGAGGAAAAGAAAAAAGTGTAGGGCAAGAAATACAATTTTGACTTTCTATGAAGATATTACACACAATATAAGTGAGACCAAAAATAATCTCAGAATAGAGCCTGACATTAAAAAAGATTAAAGGGGGAAAAAACCCACACAACCCAACCAAGCTGGTAAAGCCTAATTAGCAGAGACCCACCCAGAGATCAGCAAAATGCATTATTTTCATTTTGTAGTATAAAGAAGCTGCATGCATTACTTGTATTAAAAAGCCTCTAAAATGAATTTAATTAACTATGAAAGGCTTGATTTTGCCTTTGGGTATATGTAAAAACAGCAGCCAATTTTACAAGATGCACTGCAATGCCTGCTTATGTAGCAACAGAAGAATTAAAACCTTCAGATTTCACTGCCTCTGAGTTCAGAGAATTTTGTGGTCCAGAATTTAATCATATTTGGCCACAGTCACAAAGCTTGGGTCAGCATGTGAATTCAAACTCACACAGTGGTGACAGACCTTTGCCTATTTTAGAGTGATTTGCAAGCTATGACTTGAGAGTACCACTTAGATTTCAGAGAGCACAACAGAACATTGCTGATTTGCAGGTAAAAAGCATGGGCAAGCCCCATGGCTAAAAGTGAGAGACATGTAAGGAATGTATTACAAACACGTGAAATGTAAAAGGCAAAAGATTATTATGCTAGACTGGCCACACAGCTATGCATGTCTGCTACACAGTGCTCATGGTCCAATACTGTATTTTAACTCTGACTATATTAATTATTTTCCACAGTTGTATAAACACAGAAGGAAAAAAAAAAGTAAGCAAAAGATTTAAAATTAATGCAATTAGGAAAGTCAAAGGAGATTCTACTGACCCTGGAATATCTCCCTTCTTTACTACCTGCTTGGTTACCAGGGAGTCCTGATGTCACTCACCTCTCTCCCTCCTCTCTTCAGGAGATCTCCTACAGGCAGTCAGCCATATTGGGAGCCTGAGGCTACAAGCTCTGCCTGAATCCAACCAGCAGGCTCTTTGCATGCCTTGGGAGCACCTCAGCCAGCATCTCTCTCCTTGGAGACTTTCCACACTTGACTGGGAATGGCCCCAGGCAACATGATCTCACTATGAGGTAGACACTGCTCCAAGCCCAGAGTGGAGTAGGAACCTCTAAGGGCAACTTTTTCCCATGTAAGGGGTAGTGCCAATCTCACACTTGCCTGCCAGCACTCAGACCAATCCATTTGCCTGCATCAAATTGCTATGGATGCTCCATCCCCCTGGCACATCTACGAGCATCTCTCAATAGGTCTTACCACAGGCACCTGTGTGCTGGAGCAAGTCCAAGTCCCCAGCCTTCCTCACAGCTACCCTAGGATCTCTTTCACAGATGCAGGCATTAACCAAAGTAGCAAGCACCCAGTATCTCCAGGCTTGGATGGCCTGAATGCCTCCAGGAGCAGAGTGGTTTCACCTACCTCTGGATTTCTGGATACAAGTCATATTACTGCATTCCCTGGACTTGTTCCCTAATGCCTTAGTGTCCCAATCTAAGGGCCTTTATACACCCAACATATAGGCATGCCCCTCTCTCCCAGACTGGCATACAACCCTGAATGCCAGCAAGTCCTATCAGGGCTGGGTAGAGAGGAAAGCTGAGAGCCTTGACTCCCACCAGCGCTCACCATCCCAGGCTAAAATGTATCCACAGATGATGGAAAAAAGCCACGCACAACCTCTGGCAACTCACGCAATAAGACATCTGTGGTCAAGGGAAGGACAGATTGCCCTTGGCAAGAGCCCAAACTGTGCCATTCTCCATTATAAATGCCTACTGCAAAACAAATGACTATTTCAACAAGCATAGTAATACCAGTACTTCCCCACAAGCTGGCTCCTAGAGATCCTAAAAGAAAGTGAGGTCTGGCTTACCAAACAAGCAGCATGCTTGACTGGCTGCTGACAATAAATCAGGCCCGCACGTCAGCTTCACCTTCGGCTTCAGTGACTTCTGACAGCATTTTGGATTGCTCCCATGCTAGGACAGTAAGGTTGTACTGAAAGCTGGTCACGCTGACTGGCCATGTCAATTTTCTTCTACCATTAAGGTTTTCCTTCATGGCATGACCTACTATTGCTACTGAGAAGACTCTGAAGGCTAAATAGCGTGAACAAGCAGAAAATCTGGCTTTAAGGATGGTATCAAAGGTATACAAAACAGAACAGCGTGGATGTACCACCAGTTCTACCACAGCAGAAGCAATTGTAGACAGTCAGCATAGCAAACCACTTTGAGAACATCTTTTTCATAACAACTGAGTGGAAAAAATATTGGAAAACATATGACAGAACATCTTTACTGCTATTTTTAAATCTGTCTATGTTTTCTTTAACCTTTGATCAAACAACAACTACCATCTGGCAAATATTTTGCCAGCCATTGCACAATGGCTTTTTACAAGCATATAATGAAACTCAATGTTGATTTCCTCAGGACTTACTTAGAAAGTTTCCCTTCTGAGGGAGTGCAACACTGCTCTATATCAGAAGAGGAGAAAGGATGCTCTTTTGGAGAAAGTGCAGTACTAATACTGAGAATTTGTGGGCTTTTTAATAGCTCCACCATAGCTGTCCTGTTTCAGATCGTGAATAGATCATTTAGCTCTGCCTCCACAAGACTGCTTGCCTCCCGCAGCCTTTTGCAATTACTGTCACAATACCTTTTCCTACTCTGCATGATGCTCCCCATCATCAAAACCAGACTTAAACTCTCATGCTTCTTTCAGTCAGGATAGTACTTGTCACTGGTTTAGGAAGCCCATCCTGAGAAACTTTCAGCTTGATTTCAGGACTTCTGAAAGGGACTTTCAGAAACCTCAGGCAGTATATTTGAGAGCTGACCTGTACAGAAGAGTCCCAGTTATACTGTTCATAAACAGTTAATATTTTTGAGAGCTTTTAAGTAAGAGTTCAGACCTGAACCAGGGCATCAGCAAACAGGATGTGTCTACAGGGTACACACATAGATGTGCATGCATATAGTAATCTGTATGAGTTCTTCATTACCAACATAGAATCATAGTGTCCTAGAATAGTTTGGGGACCTTCAAAGGTCATCTATTCCAACCCCTCTGCAGTAAGCAGAGACATCTTCACCTAGATCAAGTTGCTCAGAACCACATCCAACCTGGCCTTGAATGTCTCTAGGGATGGCGCATCTACCACCTCTCTGTGCAATCTGTACAAGCATTTTACCACCCCCATTGTAAAGAATTTTTTCAGTGCATACTTAAGATATGTATGCTCCACTGTAGCATGGATGAAAATCAATGAGAAAGGTGATCACTACAAGTTGCCTGTTTTCAGCAGCATGCTTGAGAGTATCTTACCTTGACATGATGTATCAGGTGCTCCACTTCATTCACTTTATACGTCTCTATTCCTAATTCTTTAGATAACCGCAAGAGACGATTTTGTGTTGGTCCCACATAAGCTCCTCCAAGGTCCACATATTTAACTTGCTTATTCTAGTTTATCACACACAACGCACAAGAGGGAAAAAAAAAGGCAGGTGAAGGATTAAAAAAAAAAAAAAAAGATAAGCCCTTTGTAAATAGCACACAAGTCAAAACGGCAATCCAAAGAAATTCTTTAAATTAAACACGGCCAGAGCATTTTGGCAAGATTCCTTTCCCCATGGAAAACTTTAATCCTTTGGTAGAGTTCTGGTGCGGCAATAACTGAGAATCTTGGGTAAGGAGTTCATAACCATCTTAGTTGGCCTGATGTTATGTTACAGCCTTAACAAAAATGATTGGAAAAAGTCTGATAGGTAGAGAAAGAAGAACAGGATCAGAGAAATCTGCACAGTTCTTACTCAGTCAGGCATTACAGCAAGAACTAGTTCAAAACAGACTGTCCTAGGAAGTAGCACAGGTAAGATTTTCTAATGAGCAGAGAGGAAGGGGTCTCACTGGTAAAGGCAGGGCAGAAAGTAAAGAAGTGAAAGAAGACATGCTGGTACTAGCTCCCAGCCACCCTTGCCATTCCTCTAGCCTACATGATGCCTCACATTGCTTGTTACGGTTTTGCTGAAGGCTCTTCACAGTATGGTTGGCCTTAAGGGCCGTTTCTTTCATAGAGATTTCTACAGTGCCTCTCTCTGGCAGATTGTTTTGAAACTTAGCTAATCATGTTCCCTTTCCCAGAGGAAAGAACTGATGACTCTAGAGCCTGCAGATCACATGGAAGTATTCTGTCCCCACCATCATGCCAGTCTTTCCCTACACTTGCTGGTACAACATCAGTAAATTTCCCACCTGCTAGTGCTCTAGAAATTTTCCCTCAAGTAGGTGCTCTAGCTGTAAAGACAAATAAATACATTTATGTACACTACTCATATACTATACTATAGTATACATATATATATGTACATCGTATATGTGTACACTATATGTATGTAGGATATATATTATATGTACGTATATGTAATATAAATGGGTTTGGAGATAATTACCCTTACAGTGAAAGTTCTTCCACCAACCCTGTCATTGGCTTCCAGCAACACCACATTCAAGCCTGACTCAGTCAGCAGTTTGGCTGCTGAGAGACCTAAAAGATAAAAGAAAAACAATTAGACAATACTTCTGTACATGCACCCCATGGCTTTTGTGACTTTACATGTAAGCTCACACAACCACCCATCCACATCCTGAGTATTTCATTCAAACACTTTGCCAGGAGGTGAGATGAAGATGGAATAACCAAAAAAAAAAAAACAACCCCAAAAAAACACCAAACAAAAAACAACTCACCAAAAAAACAAAACAAAACAAAACAAAACAAAAAAAACAACAAAGAAAACCAACACCCCCACCCCTAAACAAAACCAAACCAAAACAATAATCATGAAATGGAACTGAAGCCACATATTAAAAAACTTTGTGGTCAAATTTTACATGTGCTAAGCACCTTTTACATCACATGCTCAGCTTGTCTGACGCATACGCCAACACTTATTGTGACAGTTCTCCAGCCAGGTGAGAATTTGGCTGCATTTTTTCTTTCCTAACTTTTTGTTTTCTAACATCAGCACATCACCTTTTATAACTCAAACAAAAAAAGGAAGAAGTGGAGTTTTATTAGGACTGTCCTAAATTTCTAAAGTTTTCCTGAAGCTTGTTGTATGTGTTTGCTTTCCAGCTCTGAATATTTTGATGCACATTAGCAAAGTTCCCACACAGTCAGTTCACAGGTTTCTTCTCCTGAAGAGCACATGGTCTGATTCAGAAGAGACATAATAGGCACTTACGTGTGGGTAAGTCTACCTCAAAAACTTCATTCCTCTGTCATTTTCTTCACACAATTTTATTTCCATCTTACAATTCCTGAAGCTGAGACACCAAGGGAGGGAACAATGGGAATGTAGGAGAGAACATCTTATTTTAGTTCTGACGCCATAAATACCCATAATTGCAGAGGACAATATTAGCATCAGGTACTGCAGCAAGTGTGTCAAGACACTACTGGAACGAAGGGAACTAGAAAGGGTGCATATAACATGGAGGGAATACAGTATGCCACCTCTCAACTTCTTAAGATCATCTCTGCCTTTTACTTCAAAACAAATTGAGATTTGTATAAACAGGTTCTTTCTTTGGCCACGTGTGAGTGATTTTCTAGTGGGAGGAAAAGAGTTATATTCTAGGGAGCTGCATCATCCTCTTGGGCTGATAGGATGTGCTGAATACAGTTCAGCACAAGCCAGGCTAGAAGCCACACTCACACATCATAACTTAGCTATCCTCTCTGACTCTCTAACTAGTCATCATCAGAAGGCAATCAGCTTCCACTCTGCGTCCGAGTACGTGCAGGTTTTGAGAAGGAACTGTCCAAGCAGAATGATGCAAGCATAAGGCAGCCATGGAAGAAATGGCAAAGGTGCTGGCAGGAAAAACAGATGGTCAAAGCTAGCATGACAGGACTGAACGAAATGATAATGAAGAAAAAATAGCAGCCCTAGACAGAGAAAGAGTATTAATGAGAGCTACTAAAGGTGATGACCAGGATGTTCTGTAGCAACTAGTGGCTTGGGAGTCGAAGAACCAGGTCCAGCAGATGTATCCATTGAAAGATCAACTGTCCTGCTTTTATTTCTGGCTTCATGGGTTTATTTATCTTGGGTTTTCATAAGTGTAAGAAAACCAGTAATGACACTGATAAAGGTCCTTCCATACTTCCTAATTAAGGAATTTACATTGTAAAAACATCTGGCTGGATCAATGGCCTTGACTACACTCACAGAATTTGAAGATAAAAATACAGCAAACAGTCATGTTATGCAAACACAGACCATCCCCGCAAACAACCTGCAAAAAGAGACTGGCTCCTGAGAGAAAAACAGACAACAAAACAGCTTATCAGTTAAAGGAAAATTAAAAGAAAAAGAGAAAGAAGTTTCTCTTTTAAAAAGACAAATATTTCATCAGTTGGTAGAGGATCAATAGTAGTTATTAATAAACTACAGAAGGAATACATAAATCCAAAAGCTGCTGTCACTTCAGGTTTCCATTGGCTTATCATGCTAACAGATACTGACTAATCAATTAATAGTATTCATCTACCAACACTGATTAAGGAATATGAGATTTGACTTTCTTTATTAAAATCTAATGAATAAATATTTCAATACAGCTGGGAATAAAGGCAGTTTATTGCCAGGAGCTGAAAAAACAGAGAAGCTTGTGAAAGGATAACTCTAGACTCAGCTGAAACACAGCTGATGCTCAGTGGTCAGCCCAGATGCCATCTCCTTGTTTCCTTATGTACCTTTCATCCACCTATTGCATCTGCCTACTACTTACTCCCTACTGTTTATTTTGGGGCAGGTGCCACCTTTCCCCACCCTGCATCCCCACCCCAAAGATCCACAGATGTACCTGTTAGAGATGAATAACAGCTTACTCTTTCCTGATGCAAATACATAAAAATCCAAGCAAGTGCTGAGCGGAGGATCGGGTTCATTAATATCTTGCTGCCTTATGCCAGTTCTCTAGCAGATCAGACCCCTGTAGGCAGAGGGATGTGTCCTTGGAGCGTGACTCCATAGTGAAAGTTGCTGTCTACAGGGTTCCCAACCTAAGCACCACCTGACCACTTCTCTTCAAGGGCTGGTGGTCCACCTCCTTCTCCCGCCTACATGATAGCTCTGTTCTGGTACACAGTTTTCTGGAGAAATTACACAGATACTTGCTAACAAAGATGGGGAATACAGCCAACCTTTAGCTCCTCCTTTCCTTCATCACAAACATGTAACTGGAGAAAAAGGTGCATTAAGGGAAGGCAGAGGCCCAAGAGGGTCAAATGGCACAGCGAAGGACCAGATTATGTCTCAAAGCACACACGGTACAGGATAAAGCAAGACTGTGGTCACAGATACCACATTACAGTGCAATATTGACAGGTGGGAGCGTTGCTATTTTGGTACCTCACACATCTGGAATCACAGTACTGCCACATCACCCTTTGCCTGTTCCCTGGAGCTGGACTCAAGATCCCAAATGGGCTCTCGGATAGACACTGCCAGACGACTGGATGCTGTGGAGGGAAAGCTCAAGCCGAAGTGGTAAAAGGACACATAAGGCATCAGGAACAGTAACAAAAACATATTAAAATGGAAATGAATACTAATGCATGAATATTGGGGCACCAGGTTGAGGTTTGCTTTTCAGAAATGAAACTGCAGCAAGAAACTACTACAAATCACAACCCCTTTTTTCGGCAAAGATCAGACTGGCCTCTCTCTACTTAATACTCCAATTGTCATACACAGAGTATGCGCGAAGTCTGGGAAGCAAAGCCTGGAAAAATCTTTCATACATGATGTAAGATCTCCTCTTCAGAGATTTAACCCTTCACAAGTTTCACATTTCAGCACTGCCACTGGCTTACCTCTCACTCTCTTGCGCATCATCTACCAAAAGGTATATCTTTAATATTGTCCCATTCCTCACAAGTGAGGCAGTCACATTCAAATCTAAAGTTCGTTCAAAAAACGTGACTGATGCATATTTCCTGCACAATGTTTTGTCACCAAGTGGCACTTTCCCTTCCTTCCCAGGACCATTTCAACAGAAATATAGGGGGCCAATCACTTTTGCTACCACTTTGCAGAGGACAGTAGTTGGGTTCAGTTTCCACTGTTCATCAGCTTTCTTCAAGGGGTAACAGAGAGGCACATATATACACATATATACATGTATATATGGGCAGATAATTAATGCAAACAAAGAAGCAAAGATGATAAGTCTTATTTAAAGCCCTAGACTGAAAATACCACTGTGCTTAGAGGATGTTTAACCAGGCAAGACTTCATCTGTTACCATGGCAACCCGGTACCCAGCCGCAACCACTCAGAGATGCTGGTGAGAAATTGCCTCCCCCAGAATTTTATAATGCAAGTTCAAGCCACGAAAAACAGTTTTTGATCATGCAGCATTCTGCATTCACACAAATCTCACCCAAATGTAACAATTACAGTAATGATTTCACCTTCAGTTCCAACTTACTTCTTTCTCGTTTGGTATCTCTGTACCTGCTAAATATCCTAACTTGCATCATTTGATTAAACTGCTTCATTGCAACCTCACTTCTTACTATTAACAGCTTTCTTGTAGTAAGAGAACAAATAATTCGTATTTCTTAATATTTTTTTAAAGCAAAAAAATTTAAATTTCTGTGCTAGGACAGAATCCAAACTCGCATTTGGATTGACAAATGTGATGAGTCACGTTTCTCATCTGACTCCCTGCTACAGTGAAGCCTTCCAACCAAACACATCTGACTATCTAAAAAAACATTTTAAAACAGATTTTTAAACATCTGATTTGAGATTTTCTAACACCAGACTGATTCTGCTTGGAATCCGCAAATTTACTGAGATACCTTTTTAACCTCAGCATTTCCACAAAAATTTCTCTAGAAAGGACACAATTGGAAGTTGTATCTCTGATACTTCCCTAAACAATACTTGTGTCTTCTTCCATCTAGGTTTGCTTTTTTTGTTTGCTTGTTTTTTCCATAGGATATTTCTGTCATTCTCTGGATGGCAATTCCCTGGAATTCCTGCAGTTCCTGATGCAATTTCTCTGTACTATTTATTACTTTATCATGTTTCTCCATATTTATTACCTTCCTTTTGAGAACAAAAGAAAAGTTCTCTTATATATGCAATCATAAAAATCATCTACAAATTCCAAATTCTAATACATATAGAGAGCAAAGAAAGAGCTTCTAAGCTATTAGCATTCATTTAACAACTTCTAAGATGACTGTCAAAAAATTGTTTACTTTATAACCTTAAGTTTTTTTCTCCCCAACTAAAATTTCACGTTGAACAAGAAGAAAGGCCTCCATCATACTGTACTAACTTGCAGGTCTTACTGCAGAACTTACATGTCTCACATCTGGACTTCCTTAGATGAATGAAATTTGCTGGTATTTATTTCTTCTCCTCTTTATTTATTTATTTTTACGCTAAAGAGATGTTTACAAAGTACTTCCCAGGGGAGTTTTAGTGTTTGTAACAGATGCCAGCCAGTGGGGCTCTGCATATAGACATTGGCTATACATGTAGATTAGAAACATCCAACCCTTAAAAGAGGTACAGAACTGATTTTTACTTTTGTTGTGCCTTCACAACAACTTCACAACTTTCAAGTGTGAACAAGCTCTATACCGGCTCAGTTAACTGCTGACAGCACCCCTCTTGATATCACGTGTTCAAGCAGGAGCTAACATCTTGTTATCCCAGTGTATTTCCAAGAGCAGCAGCTGCACTGCCAGGCATCCACCATGCAGTCAGCAATGTCTGTGTGAGAAATGGCTACTGTACTACACCTTGTAAATAAAGCCAAAACTGACAAGCTTCTTGAGGACTTTTTCCTTGCTCTCAACCTGTTCAGCCGCATCTAAATCACTGTCTGGAGAGACATCAAGTAATAGATGCTTCTTTACCCTGAGCAGCAATCAGAACAGCCTGCAGCACTGAAGTCTGAGCCTGACCACAGCAATGGGGTCCAGGGCAGTAAACATAGCACAAGGCTCAACATGAGGATCCGTCAAAAAATGAACCTTGGAAATGGCATATAACTTAGCCTGCAGAACAAGCACAGTCCTCTGCCCTGGGGTTAATGGAGAAATTGTGGCATGTAGAAATGTTTCACAAGACTGATAGCACAAAAAAGGAAACATACCCTAATTCATTATATACAAACAAGTATGGGTTACGTTCAGGGTCACTAAGGTAAATGAAAACAAGTATTTCTTAACATAAGCACTCAAGAATATTAGTCAGACCACCTCTGCCCATGGACATTTAACGTCTTGAAGCAGTTATTTTAGAAATCTCAAGATTCTCCTTGATCTTACTCTCATTTTGACCAGAGAGATCAGGAATTTAATTTCCTAAGAAAGTGATGAGTCTCACAAAAATCACAAAGTCTGAAGTAGCCAAAATGTTAAACAAAACAAAACAAAACAGTAAATCAGTCTAAAACTACAAAAAGTTACAGAAGCTGGTGCTGCTGGGGAATCATGTGAAACAACTTCCCTCACTATAAGATGCCTTCATACAATAACCCTTACCTACCACCTCTAATGCTTAGAAATACATGCAAAATGCATACAGCAAATAAATGAGCTTGGCCAAACTTCTGCACTGTTCCTAGTGAAACAAATCCCATCTGTCTTAACACCACAGAACTTTTGAAGAAAACCCCTTTGTTAGTGGTTAACACAGTTGCATTGTTTGACCCAAAGAAATAGGAAGAAATAAAGAGGAATATGCCCCAAGCTGTCAAGGTGAACTGTGAGGGAAGCAGAAAAAACACTCCTTTAGCCAGGAATATTCTCTGAATAAGTTCCTAGCATCTAATAATTAGCTAAGTTAATAAAAGAATCCTGATTGATGTTGCTTACGCCAAATTACTTTAAAATTCAAATAAAACCCCTTCTTGTTTATACTCAGTGTTCTCTGACCTCCGTTTAAGAGATATCACAAAACCATCCTGTTAGTTCAATGCCATTAGTGTAATAGTGTTTGCTTACTGTTGCAATACTGAAGGGATGGAGGACAGAACCTGAGAAAAGGCATGTTACTATCTTGCAGCTAAGTGGCTATTTTGCACCGGTGGGTTTTCTTCTTCAAGTATTCCATGGTTTCTTTATTACATTACTGTGTTAGAAACTGCAATTTAATATCATTGGTTTTGTTTGTGTTGCTCTAATAAACACAATCAGATTACTGCTCTGCCACTGAGAGACTGAACATGGCATTGGTCACCTTTACCTTTGTCATTCATCATTAGCCAGCTGAGTTGTTTTAATTGAAATAATGGCTCAAAACAATAATGCCTGTAAGGCATTACAGATGAGGATTGCAAGGAAAATAAAAACCAAAACAACAACAAAAAAGCAAAATCAACATTTGCTCAGGGTCTGGGTGAGTTAAGGTGGTACAGGCATTTTTGGCAACTTCACATTATGGAAAGATCAAGGGATTTTGCTCTGGAGAAAAATAAATTTATGTCTTCATTTATAAGTTGAAGGGACATGCTCAGAGTTACAATGGGAGCACTACAATAGAGATAGCTAATTGCACACTGCCTGAAACTCCATTCACATCAGGCTGGCACACTGCTATCAAAAATAGTGAACATGAACAATAGTTAGTATTCCTGCTTCATTGCTTTCTTAGTCCTCTGCAAATCACAGTACGCAGTATCAAGACTGCTCCAAGTGTTGTCTAGGTGATAATACTTTTTAAAAGCAAAGGACTACAAGAACAAGATAGTGAAAAACTAACAACATTTGTTATTAACTTAGCCCTTCACCTACAGCCATATGCTTTCAGGGTGAAGGTAATCTTTTAACTTCAATAATTTGGGCCACGGTTACAAAGGTACTTTAGATATCTGACTCAATCTCATGGAAGAAAGACAAAAATATAGTTCAGAACCTAAAAATGTGTGTCACTCTTGGTTATTCTCAATGTCTTACTTTCATGGGCTGAATAGCATAGCAAAAGGTATCAAAGCAACTCTTTCTTGATGGAAGTATTTTGAGCATGGAGGAAGAGACTCCCTCTTCCTAAGCTGTATCACCATGTAGCAATGAACGCAAACTGTCACTCACCTCCAACATTAGAGAACTTAAAAAATCACAAAATAATAAAATCAGTTTCAGAAGCTCCAAGGATCAAAAGAAGACATACCAATCTGCCTATCTGCTTAAATGTACATTTATTTAAAGTATTTGTACAAAGGACAAAACATTTCTGCCTAGGATATGGTAGTACATGAGCAAATATGATGTATTTCTGTTAGTATTTCATTGTCTAGCCAAGGCAAGGCAATTAATTTTCTTGTCTGAGTGCTGGTGCTGGTTCTGTAACCTTGTCACTGAGGTCAGTATGAGTGTCTCCATGAGTTAAAGTGATTTCACTTGAGCATAAACTCTAGTCCCAGCTTTCTGTGTGTGATCTCTTCTCTCTGGCAGTGTCCCTAGATGATTCATCCACAGTGCAGGGAGCAGTATTTATTAAGCAGAATTCTTAAAACCAACATACAAACAAAGTCTACATTTGTCCCAAGCATCACACCTGGTTAAATGATATAGAGCTTAGCCAGTTATAAGTGAGACCACCAAAGTAGTGGTGCCTTAAGCTCAAGCCCTGCCAAGCATGGCATGAAGACAGCCTCTTGCGTTCGGATGGAAACCCAACACCTTCAATGTGGTGGCACCCAGGATCAAGTGCTGAATCCACAGCAGTTCTGCCCTTGCCCATGGCTTCCCGTTAGTTTCCATTGCATTTTTACATTTGAAGTGTCCAATGAAAATTTAGATTGATAAAACTGGGCACTCCAGCATTTCAAAGGATGAGTATTTCTAGTATTAATCATTAACTATGTATTCTGTTTATTTTAAGGACTTGTCATGTCTTACACATAGAGCAGTATACTCATTCAGTGCCCATCTCACACTTCCACAAGAAAAGTCAGAAGTCTGTCTCTAGGCTCCAGGCAGGTTTAAAAAGAAAACCTGACAAACCAAACCAAACCAAACCAACCCCACAAAAACCCCAGCAACACATTCTGCATGTCCTTTGTTATGGCTCTATGATATATTAGCAAGTTAAAGTTAATTGCACTATTATAGTTATAATCTCTACTCCAGTATTAGCCCCACACTTTCAATCTCAGTGCCTCCTTTGCTTTAGATCATCCCTTTCTGCCATTTACAACCTAGGCTGCCTCTAAATATGACAGAGGGAAGAAACAAAGGAGATAAAGAGAACTGAAAGACAAGGCAGCACTACAACAAACATACCGTACCATTGGAATAAACAAAACTTAGTACAATGAACTGGCTGAGGCACTATAGGGGTAGTTTAATAAAAGTACCCTTTTACAGATTGCTATTATGAAGAGATATACAAATAAATAAAAAAACAGCCTGAAGAAGAGTTTTGCCTTCCATACACAGCAGTGTGGAGAAAAAAAGGCTAAGCTACATCTGGAAAATTTTGCAAAATTATGCAACAGTTGCCTCAAAAGGAAACTGCTTAATCTGCTGTGCCAAATTTTGCCTGTTCTCAAGCAAAGGTTTTTTTTATTATTGTTTTTAGACCCCTGAGAAAAGTAAATGCTCAAAATACATGATCAAACAGCAGACGTGAACTTAAAAACATAAACAGACTACCATTCTCAAATCTTGACGTTGAAGAGTAACATGCAATTCCCCAGATTTCTCAGTATCTGGTGACTCACAGGCATCCATCCAGAGGTCACTTTTCACAGCAGTTAGCAAAGCTGTCAGCAGAGTCACCATGCCCTCATTCCATGTGTATCCATTTTGTTTCATGTTTTCCTTGATCTTCAGCTAACTATTTTCATCCAGTCACACCTAATAATTAGGGTTTTATATTGAGCCTATCTCGGTGTAGCTTCCAAATACCCATCAAGCCATGTCCCAGTGACTCTCTGGAAATTCCTGTCTTCATCATAGCACACATATACAAGAAGGTAAGTGTACACACACACGCACATGCAGGCTAGACACTACTGGCGGGTAAAGCTTATAAGGATTTGTGAACATTTTATCTATTTGAAAAATGAAGATGAATGGTACTATTTTCCAGCATCCTGTATAATCACCTTTCATGTCAGCCAGCTCTTTGCTGAAAGCCCACTTCATCTCTTGATGAACCATTCCCTGGCAGAGATACCAAAAGCTGAGAACACAGGTGTCATCCAGAGAAGCCCAAAAGGGAACAACTAAATAAGAAGATTTTCAAGTGCCTGTCTTCCCTCCATCTCTAAAATGCAGTCAGAAAAAGCTTGAGCCAGGCAGCTCATAAAAAGGTTAGTATAAGGAAAGAAAAAATGCTAGTTAGATTTATACCATTCTGATAAAACGCATGGGGAAAAGAAAATAGGTGAGGAAAAGAGAAGTATCTAAGGTGTAAAATAAAGCAATTTACACTCTTTCCTTTCCTCATTTGAGCTCACTCTTTAGCATAACTGATTCAGACTCTGGCTAAACTAGCGTTATAAAAAAATAACTCGCATTGGAACAAAAGAGGTGTCTTGCTCCAGTATTTAATATGTTCAAACACAGATCTATCACTCAAGCAATACAGCTTGCAAGTTTATATGCAATCTATCCAGGTAATCATGATGCACAGTACGCAGCGGCTGTTTGATCAGCTGTTGCCATGTGCAGTCAACCGAACAGACTGCATTCAATGCTTCACATATGAATTATACCATCAAAATAAAGACCAGCTGGCTGGGAGGCAGGAGGCTACAAAGACACCTTTCCTCTACCCCCTTTTCCCCACGCCCAGCTGAATTATATGGTAGCAACTGAAAAATGTGAAGAAGTTGAATAGTACAAAGTAGTATTTGTAAGATGAACAGGTTTTGAATTAATAAAAACTTCATGGAATTCTTCAACCACCTGAAACATGAAGTGCTAAACAGTGGTCACCACCATAACCTAAGCCTTGTAACTGCAAGATGCCAGAAGCTCTAATGAATCACAGCCAGACTCCTCAGTGTTAAGCCAGTGTTAAAACTTAGCACATCTATGACGTATTGTGCCATTTACACCAATTATCAGAAATAGCTCATGAAGTTTCAAATTTTCTACACTGTCTTCTGGTTATAGTAACTGTTTGCGGAGCAAGCAGAGTTTCTACGGGACTCTACACTGACATTACTGGTAAGCAAGCTGCTCAAACAGAAAACTGTCAGGACAGAAAAGACTGCACAAAATACAAGTGCATGGGTGGATTATTTAAAAGGATGCTAGAAATTAATGTTTTAAATGCCAATATGCTGTCGTGCACCCTCAATGACCACTGAAATCAGCAAAAAACTTTAAACGAGGATCATGCAGCATTACAAAATTATAAACCTTGGACATGAATCAGTCCATAAGGAAATAAAGCCAGTCAATTAGATGAAAAAATACATTTTTTTAAACCATCTCACATGGCAGCAGGAACTTTTATATCTGACTTAAGTTTACAAGGATGAAATAGCTTATCAGCCCAGAAGGAAAATCATGCTGAGTTCAAAAATGGCTACATAAAAATTAAACTATTTAAACTGTAATGAGATTAATGGAATTTCCTCAAGGACTGAAACCCAGCTGAAGCTCTGGAGCCCTCAGCACTGGAAAGACATGGACCTGTTGGAGCGAGTACAGAGGAGGGCCACAAATATTATCAGAGGGATGGAGTATCTATAAGAACAGGCTGAAAGAGCTCGCGTTGTTTAGCCTGGAGAAGGCTCTGGGAAGACCTTAGAGGAGCCTTACGGTATGTAAAGGGAGCTTTTATGTACTGGAAGATGAGGACAAATATTTAGTGGGGCATGTTATGACTGGACAAGGGGTAACGGTTTTAAACTAAAAGAAGGAAGATTTGGACTTGATATAAAAAGAAATTCTTTACAATGAGGATGGTGGAACACTAGCACAGGCTGCTCAGAGAAATGGGAGGTGCCCCATCCCTGGAAGCATTCAAGGTCAGGCCAGATGGGGCTCTGAGCGACCTGATCTAGTTGAAGATGTCCCTGCTCATTACAAGGGAATTGGACTATATGATCTTTAAAGGTGCCATCTAATCCAAACTATTCTGTGATTCTATGGCTGGTGACTGATCTAAGAAACATAACTGAGAGTTCTAAGAGCATCAAGACACATTCTCTGCAAAGGAAAACCAAAAGAAGGTCTTCAATCTACTATGGCATTGCTCAGCAAATTTTTATAACCATGGTAAACTTCATCATTGTATCAGAGCACTCTGTGAAGTAGCTGCTATAGAACTGAGACAAAACACAAAGGGAAGCCACTTCTGTTCTGGGAAAGGGCGGTGAGAATACTGCTTTTTATCTTCAAATAACAGAATTACTTAGCCACAGTTGTCCCTTGTGCTACAGAGAATGAAACTGTGCCAGAGGGAAGGGTGCCAATGCCGCCCAGATTGTTTACATACAGAACAGTAACTTCTGAAGAAGAAAAGCCTTCTCAATTGACTAAATTATGCATAAGACCTTACTCATTGTCATTAGGTGCCATGTGAGATACGTAAATATAAAGCAAACTCTGCTAGTTTATGATACTACAAGCCGTGCTGGAAGTTTACCTCTGGGACTATCAGCGCTGCGTAAGCAACCTGAGCAGCGTGGGCTACTTAGGCAGTACAAACATGCCTGCTTAGCTTTTTGCCACAGTTCTCCACCTTTTGATAAGACTACCTCCATTCACCAGTTGTCCTTAAGTCCTTATGTACTCCTGAGATCCTGCTGGACAGTCTGAATGCTCCCAGGATGAAGCCAGAGCAGTGGGCTGTTCCTCACA
The DNA here is from genome assembly GCA_009867235.2 of Psittacus erithacus. Lineage (NCBI taxonomy): Eukaryota > Metazoa > Chordata > Aves > Psittaciformes > Psittacidae > Psittacus > Psittacus erithacus. The sequence goes on from WYDI02010016.1 coordinate 24,212, forward strand.
GCCTCTGGATTGTGGGCACCAGTGTTTGACCCAGACTCATGTCACTGTGGTGACTGACATCTTCCTATTTGCTGGAGACTGACACCCTGGTCACTTGCTACATCATGTGCCTTTAAAATCACCCCTGTACTTGATGCTGCCAAGGAGTAATATGAGCAAAACAAAATTCACAAGCGCACGCAATGTGATTTTTTGGCAATCTCTGGATGTTACAAGAAAAACAAAGAAAGGAAAAAAGTAGGCAAGAAGATGTAGGGGACACAGGTGCATATCTGTGGTCAGGATGACCAAGTAAATTATTTTGAACTGTATCTTCATGGAAGAAGAACACAGAATTGAAATGCTTACTCTTTCCATGTTACTACTTTTGATCTGCAAAACTAAAACTATCTCAAGACAGAAAATTTGCAGTGTCTGTGTTAGCAAATAGTGCAGAAGAGCAGAACTGACAAGTGTGACAGTCCTACCCTGAATACTCAGTACCCCTACAGGGCTTTATTTCAGACAAGCTCTTGCATGGTCCTACAGGCTCAAAAGGTGAGCTCCTAGAGTATGTCTGAACTTTCAGCCTCATGCAAAAGGTTACCCAATGCATATCCTCTGAGCCTGCTCTTTGGTGCACACCACAGTTAAGTAGCAACAATCAGGAGATTTACTCAAGGTACACACATGATCCAAACCAGTACAGTAATGCAGATGATTACCTACTACCATATGCAGTGTGATTAGGTTCTAGTCAAGTGCTAGTCTAGCCTGAAAAATCTAACAAACTAAAAGCACCACTGCAGGTGGTTGTCCAAGTAAACAATGCACTGAACTTCCTTACAAAGAACTTTCAGCCTCTCCTGTGTTTAATCTTGTTTGTTAAAAACAAAAAATAAAAAAAATTATGCAGTTCAGTAGTACAGGATAGAACCCTGTGGTCTGTGCAGTTTGCAACCCTGACATCAGCTTCTACACACAAACTTGGATTCTCCATCAGTTATTTCCATAACACTAAGGAATCCTTTGCCCAGAGTTTTGGCACCCTAACTTACCTTTTCTGCTCTTTCCAGGGTGGTTTTCACATTTTGTTGAACAGACTGAATGAACTTTCTCTAATACCACCCTTTCATAATGGTTAAATAAGCTAATGTAAAAGCTTTCCTTAATGATGCATTGCTCTGAGCCCTGGATGATGAGATGGCTCCTGCAGGTAGACTCAAAAGCTTCTTATCAAATCAGCTTTCAGACCAATTAGGAGTGAATCATAATCAGTGAATTGCAAGTACTGTCCCTGCTGCCTGGGCTACCTAAATATTTCACAGTATTATGCAGCTGCCTTCTGTCCTGTTTACTGTGAATTGTCAAGTGGTTTTGCGAAATATCTAGAAGTCAAATAGCAGGCTTCACCTACCTGCCTCAGACCCCTTTGCAGTAGCCATGGGAGTAATTGAAAAGGAAGTATCCCCCTGATGGCAGATACAGACAGATGACAGACAGATGTGAATTAAGAGCTTCATCATGTCAGCTGGTGGAGACATGGACTCCCTTTGCCAGCATGCATCCCAGAGAGGGTGGTATCACTGGTGAGGGTCATAGTACTCCCACAGATGGATCCATTCCACTTCATTACATACAGCTATTACATTCATGCCACATTTTGGTTTGGTCTGGGGTTTTTTCCTCTCCAAATGGATGTCTAATATAGGATTCCAAAAACAGTGGCTTGTTTAGCAAACTATCTTTTCAAATTAGGAGTACTATGACATTGTAAATTACTATTAGAAAGCAAAGAGAAACAAGTAACTAGTGGAGGCTATGTGTCTCATGTATACTCTTCTTACAACATCCCCTAGTTTTGTTTTGAAAAACAATTTTGCCCTCAGTTTCAGTCTATTTTTAAACAAATGGAAAATCTTCAGATAATAGCCCCCAGAGCACCTGATCTGCTTTGAGTTTTTGCTTTGTATCTTTTAAAGTAATTTGAAACTGGCTCACACACACAGTGAGAGCTGCTGTAATTACACAGAGTATTAGATCACCATATAAAGAGAAAGCAAGGCTTAAGAAGAGTAGAGAGCATAGCGGTATCTCAATAATGGAAGAATAGGTATCTAAATATTTTAAAACCCTGAGATAAAATATTTCTATTGAACTGTTAAAGTAGGTTTTGGTTCACCATAATTAAGAAAAGGCTTCACCTTTCAGATTAAGGAAAAAAAATATAAAATCAATTAACCTCACTTTGATTGTAAAATCTGTGCCCCAGAAATTTAAGAGCAGCATTTTCTCGAGTAGGAGTGGTGTTAACATAAGGATAAAATCTGATAACTTCTTTGAAAACAAAAAAAGGAAACAGGTCCCCATAGCAAAAGCAGGGACCGGAAGGCACTTTTGAAAACAGGTGGAGGAAGTATTTAAATGAAACCTCTGAACAGATTCCAAAATTTGATTTTAAGAAAATTTCTGTCACCGGTGTCTCAGTTAAGAAGATAAGCAAGTTTGATGACATAACCTCATCGTTTTCTCACAGTCATTTCCACCCTCTTACTTGAGGAGCCCCTCAAAGAAAAAAAGTCAGCTCTGAGCAAACAGAAGAACCTGTCACAATGCAAGTTCCAGCTCTATGAGGACATTTTATGTTTCTGATCTGAACAAATCTTTAATACCAGGCATGCTACACAGCATTTTCACACATGCATTTTTAAGTTAGGAAATTTTTCTTTTAAAGTATTTCTACACCATTCACAAAAATTTCAAGGACTTCAGCAGATGTTTTATTCATACAACAGAATCTACTCCTTAGTAAACTCTCCTTGTTCATCAGAGGTTATTAGCTCTGTTAAGATGACCTGAGATCTTCAGAGGAGCCACAGACCATTTTTTTTTATACTTGAAAGAAATTAATTAAGACTAAATTAGAGTAGATTTTCGTTACAGAACATTTGAATTAGCCAGTTCTTTAGTTTTATTATTTGCTTTTCAACAAACGTGCATTAAAGGACATTGAAAATGATTCAGCAAAGGATGTGGTATCTTTAGATACATCAGTCCCCTCAAAGCAGAACAGTGATTCCCAGCGTTGTGAAGGTCTCTGCACTGCTATTGCATTATCAGGTTTTCTTACTTCTTAAATTTTAGACCATACTAATTAAGTCTGGATAAAAAGATGGGGAGAACTGCTGCCAAAGAGGGTCAGAGCACTGCAAAGGGACAGCTTGCATTAACCTAAATTAATAAATAAGAAATAGCAAAGCAACATCTCTGCAACATGTTTGCTCACATCAGCACAGCAACTCTTTTATTTCTTCTGCAATTACCTGCTTCGCTTATGGCTGTAGCTGATAACTCAAGCATACCTGAATGCTATGAGCACTTTCTGCTGTTTTACAGCTGGGTACAAACTGACGCCTTCCTCACCTAAAGGCAGTAAAGGTAGAGTCTCGGTTGGATGCATCTCAAATGGCTCAAAACCAGTGACTTTCTGAAGGAATAAACATCAAATCTGGAGCAATAACGAGCCTGGTCTCTGAGGAGTGACCCATTTTAAAAATCACGTACTTCATTCTCCAGTGGACAGGAGAAGAGATCTCTGCAGCAGTCTGGCACATCAGCAGGAGTTTTCAATCTGAGCAAGGAGATACAAAACTACAGCTTCAGCACCTGGCTGCAAGGTCAATGATTCACAGAGAAGCGTGTGGGCAGAAGACAAGAGGTGAATCAGGAGCAGTAGACAGTAATGAAAGTGACTGAAGAGAGCTGCTAATGATATAAGGAAAGCAAGTGCCTGGAAAACATAGGGTAAAAATACTTTTTAACTTAACTTAGGTTTAAGATAGAGAACAATGTTTGTGTTGCAAGTCTGTGGTGTGATAACAGCATTTAGTAGTCTTACTAACAAGATTGAATTATCTCTTTCCATCCTTCTGAGTGAATTATTTCTTACCATCCTTCTAATTATTAGTTAGTTTGGAGACAGTGACTCCTGAACATCTGCTAGCATTAGGATACTCCTTGTCTGCCCATTCTGTTCTGCTTGCAATAAATTTCGTATGAAGTTCACACTGTTCTAAATCTTTGCCAGCTCCTAGAAACTTACAGATATGGCTGGTTTCAGCTAATTTTGTGATTACTGGGGCATCCAACTGTGCCAGAGGTGAAAAGTGCACTGTGAGGAAGACTGTTTACTTCACCTTGAAGACCCCTGCCCACATGAGGAAGACTGCTTACAAAGACCCCTGCCATGACCATCGGGGGGCATCGCACAAGCGCCAAAAGGGAGAAGACTTATGATAATGAGTACTTAAACTAATTGTAATATCCCCCCCTGCTCTCTCGGGAACCTAATGAATATTCATGTTTGTGTGTAAGAAATGTCTGCTTGCTTAACCCCTCGGCGTGCAAGTTAGGGGGAGTGATCTCCCTGCACCCAGCGCCATAATAAACATATCTGCTTTATAACCCTCCTTGAGTTGTAGAGTCTGATTCCGTGCTTCACTTAGTCAATAGTAATTTTTATGTGTATATAATTTTGCAGTATCTGTGTCCTCTCCTGGCTTTCTCCAGCTAGGAGAAAAGTTGTAACAGCATGAAACCAGTGATTTGGTGAGGATTTAGTGCAAAAGGAAGTAAACAGAAAACGAGTGCCTTACACTCGCCCTGCCACTTGCTGCGGTCTGCAGGTAGCAAAGAGTGAAGTGCATGATTTAATATGGTATAGCACTGCTTCTCTGCTCTAGCTGCTGCTTTGGAAAAATATGTGGGCTGTGCAGACCTGCCATAAAAATATTCCCATGGCAACCATGAAAGATAAGGGTATGTTAAAAGCTGTTACACTAACTCCTTCACTCCAACTCATTCAACAGAGAGAAGGTAGTACTACTGCTGCATAAAAATATGCCACTGGAAGTGTTTTGGCTAAGAAGGCATGGCTAGATAGTTACCACTGGTTAATTTTCATACTTGACTTTCACTGCAAAATACAGCAGAAATTAAAAATTAGCCATAACAGAATCAACCTTGCTTTATAGAAAAGCAATCGTTAATTTTTGCTAATTGCATAAACATACTTGAATTCAATAATTATTCAGCAGTTTGTTATCAGAGGATCCACCTCAGGAAGTAACGTCAATGATTTTGTTCATTGCATTTTGTACCTCATTTGAACTGCACACTCATAATGGTTAAACAGACATCTAGAATTATATATAAATAAGTAGTGAAAATTAAAAGCCATGTAAAAAAAAAGAAAAAAGATTAATAAAATCATGTTTTGTTGCATCTTGAGTAATTTGTTTGCAGTTTGGCAAGAGATACTACTTGGATCTGTGGCTGTACGCATACTCACTATGGAATCAGAGAATCATTTAGGTTGGAAAAGACCTTTCAGATGCACTGAGATTAACACACAGCACAGGAGTTATCACATTACATACCTCCCAACACTAAAAAAAATAAAATGCAACTGCTTGACATGTCAAAGGCACAAAAAAAAACCCCAAACTGTTGCACACAGAAAATTTATTGGGCACATGCGTCTCAGAACAAAACGTGAGATGGATTCACTTCAGGCAGACACAGAGGCTCTCTAGCTAGGATTAGGTTAAGAACAGCAGATTGCTACTCAGTGCAAGATGTCTTCCAGGCCTGCTGTCCATATATTCTATATATAAAAACCAGAAAAAATAAAGCAAATAAATTATAATAAATTAAAAACAGACATATTAATAAACTAGCAAAATAAATAATAGTAAAATAATAAAATAACAACATAGTAAAATAATAATATACAAATTATAAAAATAAGATTAAAAATATATTAAGAAATAATAAAATAATGAAACA
>WYDI02010017.1:0-80135 GCA_009867235.2 Psittacus erithacus
ACTTGGAGTATTGTGTGCAGTTCTGGTGTCCTCAACATAAAAAGGACATGGAACTGTTGGAACAATTCCAGAGGAGGGCCACGAGGATGATCAGGGGACTGGAGCACCTCCCTTATGAAGATAGGCTGAGAAAGTTGGAGCTGTTCAGCCTGGAGAAGAGAAAGCTGCATGGAGACCTCAGAGCAGCCTTCCAGTATCTGAAGGGGGCTTATAAGGATGCTGGGAGGGACTCTTCATTCAGGATTGTAGTGACAGGACAAGGGGTAAGGGGTTCAAACTTAAACAGGGGAAGTTTATATTGGATATAAGGAAGAAGTTCTTTACTGTAAGGGTGGTGAGGCGCTGGAATGGGTTGCCCAGAGAAGCTGTGAAGGCTCAGTCCCTGGCAGTGTTCAAGGCCAGGTTGGACAGAGCCTTGGGTGACATGGTTTAGCATGAGGTGTCCCTACCCATGGTAGGGGGCTTGGAACTTGATGATCTTAAGGTCCTTTCCAACCCTAACTATTCTGTGATTCCATGATTCTATGAATAGTATCCTATCAAAACCATGGATGTCTAATGAATATACAGTCCTGAAGGTTTTGCTGGCAAATATTGTATTGCGCTTGTGTACTAAGCCTTTGTCTCTCAAGCCTGATCTACTGATTACTAGCCTTTTCATTTTGTCAGTAACATGCAAGCTTTCTCTTAACTCTTCCGTAATTTGCAAGGACACAAAGCATGCTTGAAATTACTTACCTGACTGTGCTTTGTGTGAAGAACTCCATCCTCTCAGCTGTTTTATATTAACAGTAAATTACAGTTCACTTCAATGCAATTAGACCTAATGAGGTGCACAAGGAGACTATTGGGCCACCATGTAACCACATTAGATGAACTTGCTAGTTGCCATTTTAATCAATTGGTTTGACCTTTGAATGCAAACAAAGCACAAAGAACTTCATGTCCCAGATACTTATTTACTTGAATGCAGAGATGAGAAAAAATAGCCTCTGATTTAGAAAAGCTGTTTCTTTTGGGAATCTTTAGAAGAGAAATCCTTTTTGCAAAAGTGTGGTTATAATGGTTGGTCATATCATAAACATAGGTAAAATATTACCATAAATATTTTACTTTCTTTTCTTGTATGACTTGATTTGAAATTTATGTCTTGCATCATTGGCTATTTAGGAACCAAAGGTTAAATTTCATAAGAAAGAAATTTTATCAGATTACATTGTGGTAATGGCAGTCAAGCACAGCCTTATGTAACCTTGTTGAAAGTAGGTAGACTTCCAATGAGTTTTTTGTTCAACTGTATTAAATAACTTTTTGTTGTGTGTGTGTGTTAGAATATTTTCACTTCATCTGGGATACACTCAAGTCCCTACCAAGTGGAAATGCCATTAATGGCAAAGAAATTACACAATGTCATAATTTACAGTTTTGAATTTTCATTATGAGAGGCTGTTAACGGGAGGAGTTAAGTATGGGGTTAAAGCTGAGAGGGATAAGTGTTCTGCTTCCCAGAGAAACCTTCTAGAGTAGCAAAATGAAAAGCAGTAGTACTGTTTCTACGTTTTTTGCATAGATGTAGATCAGTTGCTCTCTACATAACCACTGCTCGCTCTTTTGTTTATTCCCTGTTTCGCTTCTTGTGGTAGGCTCCCCAGAACAAATATTCACTTTATATAGAAAGGAGGAGAAAGGAAGGTTTTCAGAGGCCTATGAAGAGTAGATAGAAAGTATCAGTCAGATTTTTTTCATGGATAAAACACTTACTCAGGGTTTAGCCTTCCTCATGCTATTCTTCTTCTTGTAATGTTAGACTTTCTTCCTCCCTATGTCTTTGTGGTATATGTGTGCTAGAAGGCTATATGCTCTTTAGGGCAGAGAGTATCTTTTTCATTTCCAGGAATTTACAGCATGTAGCACAGTGGAAGCCTGATTGCTGTATAGAACTTCAACCCCATTTCTCATTTCAAGTTCCGTTGAGAATCAGTTTTTATATCAGACAGGTAGCCCATGAGACCAAAATTGCCTATTTTATCTGCCTGCTTGAAACACAACAATGAGTGAGATATGGAACAGGGAAGAAGGTTCCCAAGTATGGATTTGACTGAAATGCCAGGACAGCCTGTCCTGTACAATGGCACATACATACAGAGGCAAGAAAGCAAGAGAAAAATAGGTAGATGCAGTCTTCAGGAGATGGGAGACATGCCTGTGAAACTCTCACTTTTATGTCAAAAATATTCACAGGTAGGCTGTAAAAGGTGATTCTCTCTAGTTCCCATTCTGCAGAAGAGTTTGGTTTCTGTCTTACCTTCCAGAATAAATTTCGTATTTGTCTTAATGAAGACTATTTTAAAAAAAAAAAAGGGGGGGGGGAAGGGGAGATAATTTGACAATTTTTAGAAATTCAAGCTGATTACTAAGTTAATTAAAATACAGTAAATAGATATATATTTTTGCATACAGGTTGCAGTGCTGGCTTGTCTTGGCTGTATGACACATAATATGGATCAGCCCAAAATGCTTGGGAAGTGTACCTACTTAGTATTTCTATTGTTAAAGCCTTGCTAATTGTGGCCTTCTGCCTTGGTGTGTAAATAGTTGCCATTAATGGCTGAAATAGTTCTCATTAGTCATTTCCACGAGACTGAAATGGCTCATTTTTGTAAGTCTTTGGTATATTTGAAAATTAATGTCTTACAATTTTCAGAATAGCTTCCGCACCGCACCTTGTGAGAGGACATGAGTCAGATGTGCAAGCTAACAGGAATCTAGATATGAATTCCTGGTTATGAGTCACACTAAGGAACAATGTCTTGATCCTTGCTTGAAATCACAAGCATGTAAACTTCCTTTTTCCTATTGTGCTTAGCTTCTAAATGAGAAAAGTCCTTTTGTACTTTAGTTAAAAGAAACATCATAAGAAATCATTCTTTATTCTAACTGCATGTAAGTTGACAAAGAAAGATAAGTTTTGTGGTAATTAAATGAAGTAACCAGCATTTTATAGAAGGTGCCAAATTAGACATAGGGCCTTTATCTGCATGTGTGTATATATATGTGTAATTTTGTTTAACCTTGTTTCTGTTGCTAATGCGTACTCATCTAAATACATTCAAGCCCATCTTCTGTTTCTAGATTGGTGATTTTGCATTTTCAAAATAAATACCTGGGCACATGGAACATGTGGAAATCCTGTCAGCTGATAACAGATATAATTATCAATGGATTCTATAGTCCACTGGTAAGTGCATGAAGCTTTTTTTGGCATGCTTATAGAACTTTTATACTGGTACCTGTATGTCACAGAATCTGTTCTCTACATGGTTACTAAAATATGAACTGATGTTATAGTTTAAACATTTTTCTGTATCTAATGAAGACTCTCTGATGTTAAAATGAAAATGAGTGCATCATGAATTATATTAACTGGGTGAGAAATACTGGTAGCCTACAGAATAAACATCTTCAGGATCTATGCTTGCCACTGCGATGACTTGAATTGCTGTACCTAGAAGTTATAACCTAGATTACAAATGCTTTCAATTACCTGTTCTATGGATTCTTTAACTGTGCTGTGAAGTAACTGGAATGGATGACTGCCCCAAAATTGATCTCCTCTAATGTTGCCTTTTCTATACAGTTGAAATACATTACTGTTTTGGTATAACTGTACTTGACCTTCTGTTATCGTCCTACTGAGAAGTAAAATGCAAGTGAATATAGAGTAAGTGTGGACTGGGTTGAGATGTAAGCTTGTAAAGGATTCAAGGGTAAACAGGCAACCTGAAAAATGCACGTTGACTTGGCTTGTATTTGAACTCCCTTCCTTTTTCTTTCGTAAGGTTGGTTGTTGTCAAAGGCCATCTGTTTCCTGTAATGCAGAGACACGTAGACATTGACAGAACAGAATTTTAATATGCTCAGTAAACTGCAATTGAAATGTTTGTTTAAGAATCTGAATAGTTTCAACATTGGAATTTTGAGTGCACTGATTTTCTGCACGTTTGCATTTTAAGATCTGAGTGTTACAATATATCTCAAAGTAATGAAGTATGGCATAGTCTCACTATGCCTGTATTGGCACCATTTCAGGCTTGTTGAGGATACCCAAATCTCAGATACCATTTGAGTGACTGACATGGTCTGGTGTGAACCATATCACTCCTTAGGAGGGCTTTCTTAGTAGAAGGTAAGGAGTGTTCAACTGAACCTCCTACCATTTTGTTTCACAGGTGTGTATAATACACAGCCTTTGTGTTACAGCTAGCTCTTTTACTCTAAAAGGCTGGGCCATTTTGAGAATCCAGGTCATTAAACTCTCAATTTCACATCAGCTGAGATGTTCTTCAATCTGAATGGAGCTGTTCCTGTATTTAAATATGCTTTGTTAAATTTTGAACTCTCAAGAAACAAACTTCAGAGGAAGTATATGATACCATATCAAGTACCAAGTACAGCTATGAAATAACTTTATGAATATGGTGTTAAACTAGATTAGTTTACTTATGCTTGATTTAGCTTTGTAGAGTGCACTGGTGCACTAGAAAATCAAAAAGGCTGATTTGAAACTAAGTCAGCAGAGGAGAAATTCAATGGTGAAAGTGGATCTTATGCTGCTTATATTAAAACAAATCTTACAAAAGCCATGAAGGAATCCTGGGACACTCTGCTTCATTAAGATAAACAAAAACAGAGCCTCCTTTTTTTCAGTCTCTAGAAAATCTGTTGAGCTATCAGGTATATCTAATGCATATATCATTCTGACACACTATTGCTTTAGTAACTTTTACAACATAAAAGACCAAGGACACTTTTAAAGTACTGATAGTGTTACTTTAAAAGTTGGAGGATTTTTGTGAGTCTGTTTGGCATTTTTGTTTGCTTTGGGGAAGTTGCCATTACCTGTTTAATTTCCATTTATAGAGACCTACATTGAGTATATGACATCACTTTTAAAGGGAAAAGTTTTTTAAAAGTTATAGAGTCATATGAAGTCATTGCTAGGTCATCTTTGTGTCTTAAAAGTTTAAATCTCACAGGTGAAAGATTTTCTATTGTTACAGAAATATGTGTCTCAATAAATTTCTCTGATCAAAGATACTGCATTTAGGCTTCTGGTATCTTGGCTGCTTTCACTGTTTTGATCAGCATTAGAGAATTTCAGTGCAAAGTAGTGGTGCACATTTACTGATATATCCTTTATTGGCAGATATGATTTAATTTTTCATATTCCTTATCTAATTCTTGAGGCTAAGATAAAATTTTCAAATGAAAATATTGTCCTCTTACACCCTCAGTTAAAGTGATTTTACTTCATCCATATAAAATGTAACCTGTCACTGTGCTTCACCATTAATATTAAAATTTTTACTCATATGCAACATAAAACTGTATAATTAAATAATATGGATAATGAATAGAAAATTTGCCAGAATTGCTATTGTTCTGGTGCTGTTATTTGTTATGCTGTTTGGTGGGTTTTCTGTGTGGAAATAATAATACAGAATAATACTTCAGGAGCATTTGCAAAACAGCAGCATTTTGGCTTCAAACCCAATTAGAACAAAAAGCACAATAACACATTATAATATAAATCTGACATGTAGTTTTCCTTCAGGAGATATTCAGTTTTTAGTTTTAAACAAGTCCCTTAGAAGCTTTAGGGTTCTTAGGATGCCTAGAGTCAATTTTGAACAATTTTGCAACTTACTACAGGGAATCTTAATTCAAATTCAACAAAACACTGAAAGAGGTAGTGCTTTGGGGTACTTAACTTCCTCAAAGGACCATCAGTGTGAAACCTCAGGTGGGGAGAAACAACATGTAAATAAAATACGTCAGTCTGAAAACATGGTAAATAGCAAGAATAGCTCTCTTCTTAGGGAAGAAAAATTGTGTTTCACATCATCAGGACATATAACTATTCACTGTGATAGAAAGCAAAATTACTAAAATGCATTGTTTCACTGTGAGAGTGAGATAAAAGTCTTCTGTATTAGAAGAGGTTGAATTATTAGTTGCAAATACCAGATCTAATTCCCGGATTCTTATTTGAGAGACATTCTGCCAAACGTTGCCTTCAAGTCTTTGTTCCCCAAGGAAGTACTTCCTTTAGTACTTCCAAAGAAAGTACTTAATGATATGGGTGAATAATTTTCGTTTTTGTGGGGTTTTAGCATTGGATGCTAATGATGACGTGACTCATTGCTTAAGTTACATTGTGGTGTTCTGATCTGTGACAAACTGTATGACAGCTTTTAAGCTAGAAGACCACAAATGATGTATTGAGTGCTCTCATGATTAATTTAGGCAGAAAAAAACTAAAATTAAAAATAAATTCCTGTCACTTTGCAGACTCTGTTGGTGGTACTGAATGTTTGGCTATATGCTCATGATTAACAAATTATTTCACACTGAAATTAGCAGTAGAACCACCTCGCTAGATGTATCTAGAAAACTGAGCACCATATTTTTATTAATATTCAAAAGTCCTGCTCTTCTGTGAATGCTGCTTTTTCAATATAATTCTCCAAAAGATATGTCAGTATCACACAGTCATCTTCTTCCACTTCCGTTAGCAGATTTGGGTTTCTGAACTTAGCACATGAATTATGGTGATCTAGTTACATAATAGAATGCATTTGATGTATGAAGAGTTTTGAAAATAACATATTTCATCAGGAGGTACCAGAAAACAGCTATTCTGTCCCAAAATTCCTATTATCTGTGCCATGGTACAGTTGTGACACTGACATGTCATATGTGTAAGAATTTAGATTAGCTTAGCGTTATCACTTTTTTAACTGTGTACTCCAATTACTCATACGCATATTATAGTATGTTTGTATATTAATCCTAGTTAAAAAGCCTTTGGACGCTTACTGAGATTCATATCTCTTTTCTTATTGTTGACTGCATTAATAAGTCTAGACATTAACAAAGGCATCAGAATATAAACTAAAAATGTGATTTTAATTCTGTTTAATTTGCTGAACTGGAAATTGCAACAAAGATAGAAATGATAGAAGTGTGATATATAAATAGATTTAGACTAGACATAAGGAAAAAGTTTTTTTGCGCTAAGGGTCGTGAAACACTGGAACAGGTTACTCAGTGAGGTGGTAGGCGCCCCATCCCGAGAAACATTCAAGGCCAGTATGGACAGGGCTCTGCGCAACCTGATCTAGTTGAAGATGTCCGTCTCATTGCAGGGAGTTGTACTAGATAACCTTTAATGGTCCCTTTCAGCCCAAATTATTCTACAGTTCTGTATGCAGGAGTTTGACTTCCTCTGTTCTGGATGAACAGGAATAAAAGTGGCCTTCTAGGGGGTGAGAGTGTGGAGAAGCCTCTGTATTAATCAAATACGCTATTTCACTAACTTTTTATTTCACTGTACAGCAGGCCTGTGTCATTGCTGAATATACAAGAACAAGGAGAATCACTTAAAAAATATGAACCTTCTGTCTGACCCTTGCAGTTTCGGTTTTGTGCTGTGTATTAAGGTAACTGTTGTGATTTTCATTTGTGAACAGGACACTGGAGTTATTTTTCCCTTGAAAATTATTATATCTCAAAGTCCTTTCAAAATTATTTTGGCTGTTTTTAGAAAAAAAGTCTTTAAGTTTACATATCCTTTATCTGACCTGAGAAAATTATTTCTAATGATTAAATGATTTGTACATTTCTGAACAAAATAGATGTAAATTTTAGAATCAAGCTCTTAATAACTTTCTCTGACAATGGATAACAGAACATGTATATAAACAAGACCAGTCATAAGTATAGCAGAAGGTATTGCCCCTGGCAAGTATTAGCAGGGAAAATGGTAACACTCATAGTATCTTATCACCATAGCTCAGCCCTGTAAGGTCAAAACATTTGTCCCATGTTGCTTTCCGTATTTTCTTCAGTTTGACATGCCACTCTCTAAAGATGCAGACCTGCTGTCACAATCCCTGTAGATCAAGTTGTTGATGTTGAACATTTTCAGCCCCTTCAGGGCAAAAGCACTAGGCTGGCAGCCTTGCCAGTGAGCCAGATGAGCACTCAGTATATTGTATAGTCACTTTACTGCCTCTATCTAATGCTGACTGAATAACATCAAGAGTAGAAAAGATGGTTGTGCATAGTCCCTTTACTTTTTTTTCTTCCCTAATGCAGCATGGCGCAGTGGATAGGCATGTGTGCTGAGAATAGTCACTGCTGCTTTGCCAGTTGTTTTCTATCTTGTTTTTTATCCTTTGTCCTCACACATCATTCTGTAAACACCTAGAAAAATGGTGTCCTTTGATACTGTACAATCTCAGATATCAAATTGCTTTTCATTCCAGTTATAATCTGGCCTTAACTGCTCTGGAAATACACTGATAATTCCTTATCTTGAACAGTGTGCTGCAACGACTCCTGGAATGAGAAAAATACCACTCTAATGTAAAAGAAAAAAATTGACCAGCGCAATACATGGCTACCATACATAGATTGTGTAGAGCTTTTGGTATCTCACTTAAGGGAAAGAAATTTATAAAAGAAATCAGTGGCTAGGATTAACCTGAAATACATGAGTCTGGCTTATACTCAACAAGGTGCTAAGCTTCAGTTTTTATTTTGAGCTTTATTTGTGTTAAGGTTAACATGTATCTCTAAATCTATATAATCGTGCAAAATCTAACATAATAGTAACAATCTGAAAAAGGTTAAAAACAAAGCAAAAATCAGTGCTTAACCAAAACTCAGAAGTCTCTTCAGTTGCTTGCTGAGCCACTTAAACTTCTCTTGTTTTAATGATTATTGTCTCTCTGTTATGATTATTGCAGAAAATGATAGCTCACTTTAAGAGAAATTCAGGTTTTGTTGATCTATGTTTCCCTATTAGAATTGGTTTTCATTTCATTAAACTCTTTACTTGGAACTTTGGTATCAAGAAAATCTCTTGACAGCAAATGAGGCTGGGGAGTGGAAACCTAAGTACTAAGTGTAAGGCTTTTGCTTCCACTGAAGGTGATTTTAGATTATTTTAAGTACACTGATAGAATCTAAAGCTAGATCAGGCCAATGTTTAATAGGTATAGGAATTTTATAGTAGTGATCATTAATTCATTACTTGTAAATTTTGCTTAATATTTTGCTTTACTATTAAGGCTTTAGCTCTTTATACTACTATTCTTTATAATGAATCTGTTAATTGCTTGAGGCATTAGGCTGCAGGATCAGATTGCCTGCCCTTTATTTCTGGATCTTCACTCTAAGAGAAATGGAAAATGCTGATCTCTTGGAGTAGCTCAGCCTTTAGAGGGTTTGTTAACTCTCTTGGGGAAATGAAGGGTTTTGGGGTCACATTTAATGAAGGAATTGTATCCATCAGTTTGATGGGACTTAGGTAGCTAAGTCAGTAACAAGATCATTGTATAAAAGATAACCACCACATTAAAAATGTGTATATATAGCTGACAGTTTCTGAAGGGCAGATGCAGATCTGAAGTAGACAGAAATAACTCTGGATGCCACAATGTAGAAAAGGATGGAATACGAGATGGAGGTATCTTGATTCTACTTCAGGGACTGGGTAACTGAAAGATACATGCTAACTTTTAGATACCTAACCTTCTTATAGGGTCAGATTTTCAAATGTGGCAAATGAATATTTAAGATTTATGATAATGTTTCTGATCCCTCAAAGGCAGATGGAAAAGACAAGGGTATACATGAGAGATTTTGGAATGGCTGGCAATATAAAGATTTTTGTTTTTTAAAGTTAATGCTAGCAGATTAATATTTAGATTAATATTGACTAGACCTTTGTTTTGTCTGAATGCAGTGGTAAACAGAATACTACTCCTGTACTGTTTATTAAAAAATAATAAATAGGCACATGATCACCATGAAACAAATAATAATGGACAGAAGTCTAGTGAGCTCAGCTTTAAAGAAACAGGGAGCATGAAATACCATGGCCAACATAAGCATGAAGGACAGGTGCCTTATTCTTTACATTTAATTATGGCTTGCAACAAAACTTTTTATTGATCCTGCATCCTCCCAAAAATCAAAAGGCAGGGCAGTGTGATTTTGTGCGCTATCCACTTAGTTCCAGTTACATTCAACCTTCAAAAAAGTTTAATAGCTGCAGTGCAGTAAATAGCTGCAAAAAAAAACAACCCTGACTATCATGGGTACAATTAGAGTGCTACAAACTAGCTAGAATAAAAATGCTTTTAACCTCATTTTTGTTGGAAGTGTCCATGGAAGTTTCTTAATGTCCTCTGAAAGGATGTTTCCATCGCAGGTACAGTGTCTGCCATAGTGGAATTATTGAATAAGTCAGTGTAGCTTAATCAAATATAAAAATGGATAAGAACATAATGAAAGTTACAATATTGGATTCATATGGCTTTATTTGTTTGTTTGTTCATTTGTTTTAAATCCTTGAGGGAGCAGCCTCAAGGAATAGTTTGGCCAACCTAAAGTTGCAGAAAGTAGTACAGAAAAATGAGTGGGTATTTTTTTTTTGTGGGTTTGTTTTTTGTTTTTATTTTCTTTGAAAAGTGTCTGTTCTGTACAGACAAATGATATACCTTAAAAGAAAAATAACATTACCTCTGCAGCTTTGTTTGGTCTGAAAGCAACTTAGTATGTGGAACACTTAATTTGTCAAGACATTCTGGCAGCTTTCATCAAAAGTCCAGTATAAACTTTACTAGTTTGACTCATTAAATTGAAAATGGGCTTAGAAAAGGTCACGGGGAATTAGAGGTTACAGAGCAAATAATCAAAGCAATTAGCTATAACTTGAGTCTTCTGAGCTGCCTAAAAGAGAAAGCAGACCTGACCTTGTCAAAAAGAAAAGGATATTAAAATTACATACGAAGAAGCAATCCAGAAAGTTATTACAACTATGTACAGCATTGCAGAAGTTTGGGTTTTTTTGTTGTTGATTTGGTTTGGTTTCTTCTCTTAGAAAAAGGAAAAAAAAAAAAAGAAAAGGAGAGAAGAAAAAACAAAACAAAAACCAAAACAAGCAACTAAACCAACCAAAGTCTTGACATTACCCTATTCCTGTGCTAAGCTCCCTAGCTGTTTTAAATGTTTCTGATTCACAGTGAGGATTCATATGCTTATTTATATTGTGATTGTAGATACATTAAAATCTCAGGGTCTGATCCTTCTCAGATACTGTATTGTAAATCAGAAATAACTCCATTGAACTTAATTGAGTTATGTCAGTGTAAAAGTGATGTGAGAGGAAAAAGAGGCCATTAACATCCAAATGGATTTTGATTAAAATAATCCATTCTCTGAAACCTGAAAATGTCTACCAAGTTGTTAAATTCTTTTTCTCTTAATGTACATTCGCAAAAATTCTTCTTGGAGCAGTTAGATGTTTCTCTGGATTTTATAACTTGTCATATGGCAATACAAAATTGTTTTGAAGAGACTTGCAAGCTATAATTAGGAGTTTGAAAGTTATACATGTTGCATTGATTTAAAGTGTTGGGGTTTTTTTTCTGTCCTGAGGAAAAAGGCTCTTTTATTAAGAGTTTTCTAAAAGAATTTTAATTTATTCATTTAAGTTGCAGGCACATATCAAAGCCTGTTCAAGATCTGAAGTAGAATGAGACTAACAAAACTAGTATAGATTGTATTTCTTTTTTAATTCATTAAAGGATTGTGAGAGGAACATTTATTTCACAGAAGCACCCTGATGATTATTGCTGGAGCTCCCAAGTTAGCCCACTTGACACAGTACTGACCCTACGCAACTTCTCTGTTTCTCACATTGGCCAATATTTTCAGTTCTATAGCTGTTCTATGGCTCCTTCAGTAACTTTTAAAAGGCATTTCAGGACCACTGTGTTAATCACAGTGACTACAATTTACATTTTCACATGTGGGCATACTTTAGATCATGGTTTGCATTACTTCTTAGAGATTATAAGGGGGCATACAAGAAAGCTGGAGAGGGACTTTTTACAAGGGTATGTAGTGACAAGACAAGGGGAAATGGCTTTAAAAAAGGGGAGATTTAGATTCAATATTAGGAAAAATTCCGCATTGTGAAGGTGGTGAGACACTGGAACAGGTTGTGTCTGCCCCATCTCTGGAAGTGTTCAAGGCCAGGTTGCATGAGGCTTAGAGCAGCATGGTCTAGTGGAAGGCGTCCCTGCCCACAGCAGGGAGGTTGAAACTGGATGGTCTTTAAGGTCTCTTCCAGCCCAAGCCATTCTGTGATTCTATGATTACGTTACTCTGTGCAAGATGGATACCAAGAATTTAAACTACTCTCTCAGCTGAGATTATTAGGCTCTGTTGGCCTCAGAAAAAGGCTATGTAATTCATACCAGCTCAGGATATGGGCCCATTGCCTTAAGGTTGTTGGGAAACTGGAATGTAGTGTGTGATAGTGTTCACTGCTGAGAAAGGAATTCTACTGGTCTGGAATGCAAAGAAGGCTCGACCTTGGAAGCATTCCTAGAGATGATCCAAGAACTGGTATGTTTCACTTAAAATCACAGATAAAGTATTTAAGAAATGTAATACCTTTATCAGCACAGAAGTGGAGAAATTGCAGAATCTAGCAACTGGAATAACTGTAAAGCTTTTTAAATCAAAGGCAAGGCAGCAGTCACAGATGGAAACTTTAGTTTGGAAATGACCATTACATTGCGAGTCGATGAACTAAGTAGAGAAATGGAAGGCAAATGATGCACTGCACATGTACAGCCCTTGTTTAGAAATAGGCTGTATTGAAGAAATCTGCTCAGAAAGCTGGAAAGCAAACTGAATAATGGCATGCAAAGTGCTAAACTACCTTTTTGGATGTCACAGGAGAGAGCAATTGATGGTTGAAGGTGGCAAGCAACCACTTCTTAGGGCCAGAAATTACTTCAAAAATACAGACTTTTAAGAATCTGCAATCTACCAAAGTTGTAACACAACAGCATGGTATGTTAAGCAGTCTTGGGAAAAAGTAGACCACTGGGCTATGTGTAATAGCAGTGATAAACTTACAGACTTCCTACAGCTGACTAAAAAAAATATTTCAAGATCTATTCAGCTTGTGATCTTACCATGCTACTCACATTAGGGATAAGAGATTTTACAAGATTTTACATAGCTGTTTCTCTCACAGTCCAAATGCATTCTATGTTTTTTTGGGAATATGAATGGAATAACTGGATGGTACTAAGCAGGATTTTTTTTATATATGGTGAAAAGTGAATTTCACCATACCGAGTAATGTAGCTGGACCAGTAGTTCAGTCTTTTGTCAAACTTTTTCCTTAGTTTTAAAATGAAGGTAAAGGGATGGTTTCAAATAATTTTCTTATGGTCTATATTGTTTTCTGAAAATAAACTGTATATTTTGTGTAATTATCTTTCATTACACCTTCTTCCAGATTTGGAATATTTGGCTAGCTTCCTAGTCATTCAGAAATTTATTTTTGAGCTTTCTTCTCTTTTGTTAAGTGTGAAAGAAAGGTGTGGCAAAATCATTGGATACTAAGTGCTTCTATGTATTTGAGGTTATTTTGTTTTAGAAAAACATAGATTTTCTAATTGTGATCATTTGAGTGAAATTTGAGTAATTCTTAATAAAAGACTTGCTCTCTCTTTGATATATTACAGTTAATATGCAGTTAATAATTGATAATAACTTTTGTTGGATGTTAGATGTTCTTTATTTCCTCTTTTTTATTGTGTAGTTATACTAAAATATTGAAAAGTAGAATATTCCCCATGATTAATTAGCTATCAATGCATATAAACTTACGAAATAGGAGCAAATTACTTTAGGCCTCAGTAGCTGACCTACAGGCAAATTGTAATTTTGTATACCTTTTACGTACTGTCACAATTTTTTATAAATCCAGTATGATATGTGGAAATCAATGGTATTTGTACCCCTACACCAGCTTTTTCCTGTAGACTATATGAACTCTATAGCCCTTATAGTAAAGGTTTTACTGCTCTCTAAAAGCCACACCAAATCCTCAATCTTTGTCTACTGAGTTCTTTTGGATTTACAATTTCAAAACAATCTTCCTCTTTTTTTTTCATTAAAGCTCTGAACTTACACCATACGTTTATATGCAGTGCTCTGAACTGCAGGCAAAAGTTGTGTCAAATATAACCATTGCTGAATCTAGAGTCAAAACCAAATAACGCACAAAATATTAACAAAGGTTTAATCTTGAAATATACCAAGGACTGGTTTCCTAATTTATATTTTATCATTTTCTATCGTTTTTTGAGCAAACTGTAGGCAGATGTCTTAGCAGAAGGCAAATGTTCTAGGGGGAGGTTTGTAGTGAAAGAAGAGATATTTGGGAAAAGTTTCTGTACAATGAGATCCCAGCTAAAGGAGAGAATAAATGGTTTGAATAGTAAGAAACAATGCTTTTAACATAAACCCTGAGTACACTAATATTTGGAAAAGGACTTTATATAGGCAAGATTTCCAGGAAAGACCACAGGTTTGCCCTGTACTAAGAGCTGAAATATGAGGAATGATGAATTTTGAGTGAAAATTTTGGGTGGTATGGGAATCTCTAAAAGACATAGGAATGAGGGTAATGCACCAGCTATGCCCACTGCCAGACTTTCTTCGTGGAACCTATTTATTTAAACAAATAAATCATTCTATGAATCCAAATCATTCTTACAGGGAAAAAAACCTGAGGCTCTGTGCTGTTGTTTAGGTTCAGCTACATGTCTACAAAGGCCTAGAGACCAGGCTAAATGTCTTGCCTCAGGTCAAATATAGTTCATTAACAGAATCTGAGTGGAGCCCAAATACCTGATTTGCAATACTTTTTCTGAATGCAATATTTAATTTCTAACAAGAAATAATATAATTCCTCTATTAAAAATAAAAAAGGCAGGAAATAATTCTTATTACCCAGCTACTCATGTGATACTTCTGATAACGCACAGGCTAATTTTGCTATAATATTTGCTGAAAGCTCTAAGGATAGGACAGCTATCATCTCTCAGATTAAGCAAAATGGCAAAATCTCATCAAAGCTGTCTAGAAAGGCTTGGCTTCCTCGCACAGGTTTTGCAAATGTTCTTTGTTATCAGTTGTGCAGAAAATGAGGCTTCTGGATTTTCTCCAGTTTTTAGGATATCTGGAGGAATCATATTTCCTATTTACTGTTTACTGATATTGGTCTAGATATGAAATTGTATCCAAGATGATGTAATAGATCATAAAATTTTATTCAGAAAGCTCATAAAACAAGGGAAAAGAGTGTGGAGAATAATCCTTTGCTCTGTATTAAATGTCTATGCTGTGGTAAAGTACCTGGCACTGTTGATTTCAATAATAATAGAAAATTAAACTTCCAGGTAAAAAAAACCCCTGGCAATTCTTAGAAGGCCAAACTATATTACATGAAAGTAAAAAGGAGATAAAGGAAACCTCAAGATTTAAAATAGTATTTATGAATCTTTTCTTTTTCAGTGATTAATTTCTATCCAGTGCAGTAAAATTCTCAAAATTACGTGAAGTTATCAAGGGATCTTGGCCATTTCTGTGTCATGGATTGCATGAAAATATGTAAGTTGTCTGTCTTAAATAGTGCTTGCCAGTCCACTGACATTTTTATGACCTTCATGTTCTGGATGTATGCAGTGCATTGTTATATTACTGATCTGCATATTCACCAAGGCTTCTGGATGAGAGTTGGCAGAGTATTGTAATTTAAGGAAAAAATATTTTTTTTTAATGTGCATGTCTTCAGAGGATTGGTGAAGATTATAAATATGAAATAAAGCCTCACTTTGTGATTTTATTGACTAGTAGTACATACATGGCTCTAAGAGAGAGTTATCTGATAAATTTATATTTTTAAGTAACATTGCATCTTATCAACGATTCTGTAAAGTGCTAGGGATATTATTTTGTTCTGAGTTGGGACCTAGTCAGTGTTTTGGATCAGCTTTAAGTCATACCCAAAAGGCTGAAAAATCACTGAACAGTTTCTAGGACTAAATGTAGATTTTGACAATTTAAAATAGAACTCGAATGTGAAGCAATTGCAAAATCTTCCCGGCTGTAGCAAAAAGAACATAAAACAGGAAGGAAACTTCGTCAAGATATTGTTCAATGAGTGAAGTGGGTACTAGCATCCTTAAGTGAGTGAAGGGAATGTAGAGTTACACACCTGCTGTTGGCTGTTGTGTGATATTGCTCCATAAATGTCAGTAAGAATCCGCTTAATTCTAAACTTCATTAAGGAGGGAAAAGAAGTGTTAAAACTATTCAGTGAAATAAGAGATATCCTAGTTATATTAAATTATCAAAATTATATTTATTTCAAAAGATTTAGCTGAAAAATGTTTACTCTTGAGGAAGTGGCAAACACAGTCAGAGAGCCAGGAGTCAAATTTTAATAAAGATAAAATGAAGTTTAAAATATCTATATGTGATGCAATATGTAGTATGCTTGGGTTTGACAGCTACAAAGGTGAATTAAAGACAAAGAGAAAATACAGATAATAAATAGGGGGCCAAATCTTCAGACTTGACAAAACGTAAAATATTTATTTGGAGTAGAATGGTCTTGTTACAGTAAATATAATTTTGAACATGTTCAGTTTCATGAAGGGCATGTTGCAGACAGAAAGTTGTTGAGAAATACTGGTTAAGTTGCAAGCACCTGCACTGGAATGCAAACTAAATATTTATATCCTTTATGAGAAATATTGTACTATGGCTTTTTATCTCTAACCTCTGAGTATCTTCACATAATTAGAAAATAATTTTCTGATAACTGTAGTTGCTGCTGAAGCTTAGATTATGGTATCACAATTTGAGAGGTGGAGGGTAAGTTTAAAGGAGTCATCTTGCAAAACTTGTATCTTGCTAAAGTTGGAAAGCTACTAAACTCATGCTCAGTTTTATGCCAATACAACTTAATCATTAGAAAGGTAAATCCAATTTAAAGTTGTGTAACTTGTTGGTAAATTAAACCAATTCACATAGTATGGGATTGCATAAGTATAATTTGTTCAATATGACACACACCGCACTGAAATCATTCTACGAAAAGGTGAAAGTCAAAAACAAAGTTTCAAGTCACTTTCTGAACTAGCCTCGTAACTTGTATTTAACGGATTCCACAAACCCTGAGGAAAAAGAAAGAAGATGAAATACTATCCAACTTTACCCAATAATGGATCATGACAGATGGGATTTATGAATCTCATGACTTGTTCTTTGTTGATCAGAAGCTGATCATAGCATTTGAATTAAAAGTACAGTTAAAGCCATTCACAAATGGTACTTGGACATACGTG
Organism: Psittacus erithacus; assembly: GCA_009867235.2. Lineage (NCBI taxonomy): Eukaryota > Metazoa > Chordata > Aves > Psittaciformes > Psittacidae > Psittacus > Psittacus erithacus. The sequence goes on from WYDI02010017.1 coordinate 17,298, forward strand.
AGAGTAGGCTTTACTGATTTCTAGTGTCAAATGTGCTTGGGAGAGATACACCATATGGTCAACATATGGAAATAGCAGAAACAAAATTCAAAAGAAATCTCTCCTACGCTATCAGCCAATAAAGTATTAAGTGTGTTTGCAAAGAATTGAGTGGGCTCAGTGCAGCACATCCATGCGCATTTCATGATAGCTCATCATTTAAATGAACAGCACAAGTAATCAGTTAAAATCTACTAAATATGGTTTTCCTGAAGAACTTCTTTAAGACATGAGTGTACCATTTTACCAAAATATTTTATGCTGCTAGTTACTTTAAGTGTTTTTTAATAGGAAAACCAATTATAATTATTTTTCAATCTTCTATGCAACATACCAGCCATGGACACATAACAGTCCAGTGGGAAAATAATCATAGCTACCCTTGGTATGCCTTTATCTTCCAAAAGTATTTTCTAAACATTTTATGTGGCTCTTATGAGTCTTCTGTACCGTATCATGTCAAGTTCTGGTCATAGGCCAAAAAGCCTTTGGTTTCTTACATTACGAACGCATGCCGAAAAATGCATCTCTGGAAGTGAAAGCAATAATGCAGTGTAGGTATACAGCATGGAAAGTAAGATGTGATGTTGTTGCACAGAATTTTAATGTGGGATCTGCAGTCATTAGGAGTGTGTTGTATGAAAAAGATGTTTATTTTATGTTTAGTTAATGCCTAATCCTTTGGAATTGGGAGAATATGGACATTGTTGCATTGATTATAGGGTTAGGGGTAGTTGTCTGCTACAGCACTTGCTATGTTAACTCGTACCTCACTGCCAGTAGGTGAAATGACTTTTGCCATTTGGCTTTTGCTCAGATGTGGAAGATCACTTACTTGGAAGGTTCTTATAGACCTTTTGCCTACTATATATATGTGTGTGTGTATATATATATGTGCATATATATACATCTCACATTTGCTTCACTGGTTGATTCAGTATAAGCTTTGAGAACTTGTAAATAGTTTTTTAAAGTCATTGAGGATTTTATGAATCACAAAACTGCTTAATCTTACTAGGTGTGATACAATCTAATGTGCAGAAGTGGGTAAACTAGAAAATACATCACCAAAACCTTAACACTTCCTTTACTAGCTGTTTCTTTCAAAACTCTTTGACTGGAATTTATCCTTATGCCAGCCTGTGTACCTTCAGGCTGCTGCTGCTTTTTTAGAGAAAGACTTCTGAAGACTTCTATTTCAGATGGTCTGTCCCCCTTTGTTCCTAGTCAGTTACGTAGCTTTAGAAAGAAGCAGAAGTACTAGACTTCTTATCATAGAGATTGTTTATTAACTTCTTACCTCTCAGACAAAATTTAGTTTAAACTGAGCATTTTCTTATTTTCCATGAAGAGTGCACTTAATCTAGACGCTTACTTGGTAACTGCCTTTCATCATTTGACTACTAACATAAATTAATACTGATCAGCATTCCTGATTTTATAGCTGTTGTGGGTTAGCCTTGGCTATCAGCCAAATGCCCACCCCATTGCTCACTCACTCTCCTATGAGAGTGGGACAAGATAGAGAGAAGGTGTGAAGACTCACGAATCAAGATAACAGTTTAATAGGGAAGGCAGAAGTAGTGGATACAAGCAAAGGAACAAGAGGAATGCATTTACTATTACACATAGGTGGGCAGATGTGTAGCCACTTCCTGGAAAACTGGGGCTAAGCATACATAATGGTTGCTTGGGAAGACATAGACTGTAACCACAAACATTCCTTCTTCCTTTTCCTTTCCCTGAGATTTTATTGCTGAGCACAATGTCGTAAGGTGTGGAATATCCCTTTCGTCAGTTTGGGTCAGCCATCCCAGCCATGTCCCCTCCAGTCTCTTGCCCACCCCTAGCCTGCTCACTGGGATTGGAGGAAAAGAGATAAAGCACTGACACTGTGCAAGCACAGTTCAGCAATGGCTGAACACTGGCGTAATGTCAGCACTTTTTTAGCCACAAATCCAAAGCACGGCATGATAGCACTGCTATGAAGCTAACTCCCTCTCAGCCAGACCCAATATACTAATATTGACCAAATAGTCACAAAGATTAAGCAAGCTGTGTGTTTGTAAAGTACTTCTAATGATGAACCATTTTATGGCTGCTCCTACCAGGTTAGACTTTTTGCATCAGAGAAGAAGCTTAGCTTGCCAGAGCAAGAGGAAAGTAAGCATTGTGCTTATCAATAGATCTTACATATTTTCTTCTTCCTTATTAATGAGATTAAGGCGTCACCTGACCAATTAAAAACAAGGATACATTTGAGAACACAATTTATTTAGTAAATAATATATTTAGTTGTTACAAACATGACAGTCTTGAAAAGTAAAAAGAAATGAGATAGGATAGGCTTTATGCACTGGCTTATTAGTAACATCTTTCCCATTCATCCTGGAAAATGCTAAAAGATTTTTTAGTGCATAATGTACATTTGTTGTGATATTGTATTCTAGTTGAAATGTATTAGATTTGAAAGATGAGAATTTTGTCATTTGTTTGGTTTTTAACACAACTACTATATACTGTTTGTAGTCTAGAAAGCAACTATGTCAGTGCATAGTATAACATGCATAAGACGAGGGAAGCAGTAAAGAGCCTCTCAAAAGGTGCATATTCAGAATATCCCATATTTAAAAATACAGAGTTTGTAGTATCAATGCAAGTCTGAAACAGAGTGTGTCTGCATGTGTTGACCTAAAGACCACAGCTAAGTATGCATCGTAGAATACTGCTGTTTCATCTCATGAAGTTGTAGAGCAGCAACTACAAAATTGAGATTTGAAATGGGTCTTATGGAGTGCACATGTTCCTCTTGTGTTGTGTTAGTGGTTCAAACAACCAATCGAAGGACTTCAGCAAATATCATATTAAGTGGATGAAAGCCAGTCTGCTCTGCCCATCTGGATAGTCTTTCTTGTTCCACATTGTATGGGCATGCCCTACTTTTCAGGAAATGCTGTGCTAGTCTTGATAAGCTAATATTCTTCAGAAATAGTGATTTGACATGTTTCTAATTTTGGAGTATTCAGGCAAATAAAGGGTGCTTGAACATGTTTGTAAATTGGGCCAAATGTGGTGTTATGCTATTTCTATCAATGGAATAAACTTTTTCAGATACAGAGGTCTTGATTTCTAGATCCTACACAAAGTAATGAATTTGTTCCAAAGGGCAATAATAAAACCTTTCCCAGAATTTTATCAAATTGTGGAGAGAGGAGAAAAAAAAGAAATTCAAACAAAATCCCCTCAAGCAAACAAACAAAAAACCGCAAGCAAATCCTTGCAGCAGAACTCCATCACCAAAACTGAAAAATGTAATTGCCTGAAAATTTTCAAAATCCTAGTTCATTAGAGACTACAGTTTTCAGTGGAAATTAGCTAACTTGAAACATACTGTGGTTGTCAACTTAAACAAAAACAATGTCATCATAAATTCTAAGCAGGCTATAGAAAAACATATGGTTCAGTAAACGCAATAAACCTTCACTGCAGAAATCATACACGTAAACCAGATCTCCATCTGAAGTAGTAACAAAGATTATAAAAGCTGCTCTTGAATAAGCATCCCCCACTTTAATGAAACAAGTTTCAGTTGAAAACTGAAAGATTGAAGAACCACAACAAAAAAGTTTCCCAAAGTTATATCATTTATAACTACAACCAGTTTCTAGATGCAGAAATGCTCAGCTGTTTCTACTATGAGCTCCCAATTCAAACCATGTCTCTCACTGATCTCCAGAACCCCTTAAATTAGACTTTTGTGTATAGACCTGCCTACATATTAGAAGTCCAGTCACCTTCACTGGGACTGGTCATATGTAGAGGACGTCAATATACAGCAATTCGCAGCATCAAGACCCTCATTTTTCTTCTCAAATTTGTATCTTTAAAATTTGTTCTCATCTTTTGTATCTGATATGCATAAAGACTAACAAAATACATTAAACAACATCATTATAAACCTTTTAATGTTATGATAGTAAAATAAAACATTTGACATGCTTTTAAAACTCCAGTAGGAAAAGGTAAACAAAAACCCCAAACCTGAGCTGAATTGAGACCTTCATATTATTTGTTTTGAAATCAAAGGGAACTTGGTGCTGACTGCAACAATAGTGTCATAATTAATCTTCATATCCAGAAACAAGTGAAAAAGAACATATAGTTGGTTGTGTAGAGTAAGTAAAACAGTCCTTTCTGGAAAAACAGGACTTCCCAAGTTGAGGAACTATTAGGGGAGAAGCCACTGCCTGAGCATTCACCCGAAACTTAAACAGCTAGGACTTGAATCCCTTTGCAGCAGGTGGCTCTAATGAACTGATGGGTGCTGCTTTCAAATCCTCACTCTCACACACACTCAGTCTTGGGCATGCTTTCTCCTCCTTTAGACTTGACCCTAGGTTTCCTGTTTCAGATGTTCAATTCCAGGAAAAAAATAATTTAATAATTGAGTGGTACAGAAATAGGGACAGCTCAAACTGGGCGCCTCCAGAGAGGCAAAGAAACCCCTGGGCAATTCTATCCTTATGATTTATGCACCTGTCCCTTTTGTGCTCTTCACATGCCTTTTTAGTCCAATGGTGTTTTTTGGTCTAGGGTCTTCTAACATCTTTTATTGGATTCTTTCTCCGTCTCCGTACAGGTAGGCCATTAACTGTTCATATCTTGTAGAGTTGCAGCTTCTGCTGATGGTTGTAGCCTCCTTATCTCCTGGTTTGCACTTCTTGTGTATGAGCTCTCCAGCAGAACGTGGGAAACTGAAGTCTTAGAATAAGCATTTCCAAAACATTAGTGTGTTACCAACGTTCTTCTCATACTAAATACAAAACACAGCACTGTGCCAGCTACTGGGAGAATTACTAAGAAAATTAACTCTATTCCAGCCAAAAGCATAATTAGGTGGAAGTCCACAGCTGATGGCTGAGGCTTCAGGACATCTAGTTACTCATGTTAGCAAATAAAGCTAGAGCAAACAGCATACTAAACCACACAATATTATAAATTTAAGTGACTTATTCTATTTGAAACTTACTTATTTCAACTAAACAACTATCTCTGAACAGAATAGTTCTGCCAGATTTTCTGCTCTCCTGATTTGAACTTCAGAATATTTGATTGCTCACTGCCCTCTACTCACTTAGCAACTACTGGTGCAATTGTATAGTTTAGTAAGATGTTATACTCCTTGGATTAGGAAATGCAAAGGAAAGAGGTACAGGAGAAGGGACCAAGAGGAACTAGGAAAAGGAGAAAAAGCTCTAAGCTACAGTTGTAACACTAAGGCTGTTGCTAGGCATGACTAAAATGTTATCAAGTATAAACTTAGTTTGAAAATTACAAGAACCACCAGAGCAGTAAGGTTCTGAGAGAACTTTCTAAAAAGAGTACTAACATCAAGAATATCCAGAATGAGTTTATGGTGTGTTAACTGCAGTGATTAGGGGCTGTACTTAAAGATCCAAAGAACTTGTTTTATCTCCGTCCTGCTGTTGCAGAATACAGCATGAAGAGTGCCGTTCTTCAGGATCAGACATAATGTAAGAAAATACGGAATTTGTTATGTTCTGTTGTTTCACATTACTAAAGATATAAGGTACAGCATACCAAACAGGATCTAATGAAGGCTTAAGAATGCCTATTTGACTTAAAATTATTAGTTGTATGTGTGCATGTATTTCTATTATTATCTATGCATGCTTCAGTATTTCTCTAAATACTTGCTGTTTTCTGTGGTAAGGATGGCTATCAACTTACTGACATAGTATTTGGTTTTCATCTACTTCATTTCCGTAAGGCATTATCCAATAGATTACCGCTAGTCTCCAAAATGTTAGCATCTCTACTAGGAATTTTACTGTCTCCTTGCCAACCTCCCAGAATAAAGAATAGATTTCGTATACTAATTCAATAGTAGTGTTAATCCAGTTTGACAAATCTTCATGTCAGCCTCAACTGTGACTGGCCAAAGGCCAAATGTTTGTCAGATGGATTTTGGCAGTGCATTAAAAATGAAATCTATTTCTGTTACTTCTTTTTTTTTTTTTTTTTTTTTTAACTATCAAGCATACATTTTTCACTACTTTTTGACACAGATTTAAACTACTAAGTGACATTTTTAGGACTGCTGGATTCCATGAAAGATATCTTCTTAAAAATGTTTTGGCAACCATAAAAAAAAGTTAAAATGTTGATGAATTGAAAATATAAAATTGTGTTTAATTCTTGGTTTCTGTTTTTCACTTTGTTGTCATGTTAGTAAATGGTCCTTTTGTATTTGGATTTTAGGCACTCCCAAATGATGTTCTGGGTTTGTAAAAGCTGCCTGGGTTTCAAAATTTTACTTTATCGTGTGGTATTAAAATAAGGAGAAACACTTGCTTTCTTTTGAAGATACCCGTTCTTACTTGAAGTAGCTGAAAACTACTTAATGATTCAAAGAGGAAATATGCTGCCCCAGTCACAGGAGGCTGTTATTTTTCGCATCAGTTCCATGTATTTGATGATGGAGGAAATGTTTTATAAAGTTTCACAAATACATAATTTTACTACTTGATGACAGGGAAGGAAAAGGAATGTGACTGTCAGGAACCTAATCTGTTCTAAAGAAAATAGCCAACTGATAACTGCCTGAAAATTAGTCAATTAAAGTTGAATGGCCAATGAACAGTTATGGTGGAATATGTCTCATTTTAGGATGAAGTATAAGCATACAGGAACACTTTCAATTGAGAAATTTATTTACTATTGTAGCAGCGATAACTGGAAATTAAATCCATCACTGAAGTTGCTAAGCCATACAATGCAAAAATCTATCCACACCACCTAATAAATCATATGAAATAGAATGAATTTCAAAAACATTATTTGCTTTAGCAGAATGGTTTGAAACTTGTGCTATAGATAGTTGGCCAATATCCACTCAATGTGTGAAGGCCAGTAGCGACCAGTATTAAAAGCTGTCATTACTTTCAGTATTATTTATTCAAGTCCATATTCTTAGCAGTGAAGCAAAGCATATGATTTATGCTGGGCACTTTAAGCTCTCGTTGATTAAAGTGTTAGGAACACAACTAGGGACATTAATTTATTTTTTTGGTAAACTTTGTGGAAATACCAGTGAAGATGCAACATCTTTGAGAGGGTAATGTAACTTCTTCTAAAAATTGTAATAATTACAGTTGTAATAATTACTTTCCTTAAATTGCGCAATTTCAATCGCTTTGTGAAATTAACATAGTGCTAATGATAAAACAGAATTGCTTTCCCATTTCAGATGTTACGAATTGTGAAAAGCCATTCATTTTGGAGCTTTTCTAGTTTCTTCTGAAAGTTTTGTCAGGTCAGTAACATTCCCTGAAAGTGTTTTATTTGTAATAAATAACATTCTCTAATGGAGACATATTTAGTTGTACATTTTCCTTCCAGGTCTATATTTTACTTTATAGAACAATGACTGATTCAACAGCACGAGACGAAAGAATCACATTAACCTTTTTGGTCAATTTTTAAGGTTGGGGGTTTTTTTTGGGTTTTTTTTGTGTTGTTGTGTGTTTTTGTTGTTGTTGTGTTTTGTTTTGTTCAGAGGTCTATTGAAATCAGTTGGGAATCGCTCCCATTTAGTGTTGGATCACATTCCTAATATTTCCTTCTGGAAATTTCCAGTGGAAATTTCATACTGTGGTTTTTAAATAGGTGATTGAACGTGATGAAGATGTGCCAGAAAATTTGTAAGATAACTTTTTTTCCGTATAATTTGTAGACTTTTTTTTTTAATTAATTCTTGTCAGTTATCAGACTGGGTAACTGGATGCTGCGTTGGATCTAACAGTGTGTCTGGAGTATTTGAAGTCTATAGGGAAGAAAAATGAGCTTCTGTTACTTAAGGTATGTGAAATAAATGGTACTTAAAAAATTTTGCTTGAATTCAAAGTATTAATACAATTGCTTGAATCTGGGTTTCCCTTCTGTCTTACGGCATCTGCAACCTGAAGACTCATGTTAATGCTACCTAAAGAGGCCTGCTTATTCATGGCCTAGTCTTTTGGAATTGAGGGAGTTCAATGGAAGGAAACCAAATGAGAAAGCCCCTTGATGGCCTTAAAAATAAAAGCAGTCTTAAAAATGCAAGCATTTAATTCAGAGCACTGTGACTCCTTAGACCTGTCATTTTAAAAATGCTCTTGGGCCTGCACTGTTTCTAGGTGGCTCTGGAGAAGGAGCCTCACAGAGAACAGCCAAAGTGGAAGCAACCAAGCAAACAGATTTTGAAATGACAGGTCTGTCCAGAATGTCTGTGGTCTAGTGAAACCTGTATGTTGAGGTACTCTGCATCATCCAGTCTTCTCCAATAAAATATCCACAAATCAACTTTCGGTTAATGTACATGCCTCTCAGGGGAGGTCATAAATGAGAATATCAGTTGGATTCAGCAGTCAAGTACAAGCAGGCATTTGTGAACAAACTGTAGTATTGAATGGTACTTTTAACTTACCTCCTTTTAAGCAGGAATTTTTAAAGGATTTTTTAAAAATAAAATAATTTAAGAAGACAGTAAAAGAGCTGGCTTGCCAAATGGGATTATACTGACTCTCATAGATCTAACCGTTATTATACCGCAAATAATACTTAACATGGTGAAAGCACATCACTGTGCCCAGTAGGTATTTGTTCACATCACACAGTTTGGCTCAGTTCAACACACTTAGCAGTCTTTAGTCAAGAAACAGCGCACTTAGCAGTCTGCTAAGTTCAACACACTTAGCAGTCTTTAGTCAAGAAAGTCCAAGAACTGGAATAGTGAAAGGGCTGCCGTTCAAGGCTGTTGCTCACAGGCAAAGTTGTGTGAGGAAGCTTGTGTAGTGCCTGTCTGTATTGTGCTTGGCTTTTAGTATTGTTGTCAGTTCTTTATTTTCATGAGCACCAAACTCATCCCAAATGTAAAATATATATTACGTGTGAATGTCTATATTATATTTGATGGACGTTTTCTAGTAGATTGCCAGATACTGAAATTCTTATATAGCCCCAGAGAGGGGATCAGTTACAATGCAAGGTGCCAGTTATTACAGCTGTTTTTCATGGCATTTCATGGGATTTTTTCTTGTTGATGTAGCTCAAGTAGCTCATGTAGTTTTTTACAAGTCTAGCTGGAGCTATGGAAATTTGCATTAGGAATTAGGTACAATTCAGTATATAAGCACAATGTAGACTTCTACTTTCTAGATATCTGAGGTACCTGAAAGTACCCGAAAGAAATTGTTTTCTCTTACTGCTTAAGAAAGAATCTTAAAAAGTGCTTCACTAAAAGGATATGCCTAAAATTACCTCATCTTTGGAGAAGATTTTCTGCAAAGCTACCAGTTAAATAGTAGACCGTTATGGTGACTGATCAGGTACATGTGCTATCAGCTATAATAATATCTATAGCCTGATAGCATGATTACTGTAGCTTGAAGAACTAACTTTTTTTGCCACATATATAAAAATAAGTAGTCAATGCATGGCAAGAAACCGATTGGTCCTTGTTGTTTTAAGTAATTATCCTTTGCCTGTCTGAAAATAGAATTGGGGGTTTTGTGTGTTTATCAGTAAAAGACAATGTTTATGTTGACACTGACTGACAGTATTTCTATTTAGAGTAAAATGTCGTATTCAGCTTCCCTGAAAAGTTCATTGTGACATTTATTCACACCTAATTAGCACCTCTTAGGATTAATGCATCATTTTATCAAACTAATGCAACCTTTGTGTAAAAAGATGTAAATTCAATGATACCAACAGGTATCTGGGTATTTTAATTACTCTGTCTAAACTGAACATGCCACTCCAAATTTATAATGATCAAGCTTTAAACTCTCTTAGGAATTCTCAGAATATTAATGGGTTATTTTTCTACTGGATGCTCTCTTTGCTGTTAAGGGTAGTAGCTAGAAACCCCACTGACCTTGATGGCAGGTAATGTCAGGGAAAAATCTATTTTAACACACTTATGGAGTAAATAATGTACCGGACTTTAGCATCTAAGTGTAATAGTTTAACCAGAGTGAACTGAAGCAAGAATAATTACTTGTGATATATTTCATCAATTACTTGTTTACTTAAAGTTATTTGCACTGAAACTTTTTATGTAGGTAAGAAAACTGCAAAGAATATTGTTATCAGTTGTGTTACAGAAGTTTAGAATTTTCAAAACTATTGAAATGTACTTGAAGTATGCCTACAAAGAGCTTTTCAGGCTTACCCTGTTGTACCTTTACATCTTATACAAAGTACTTTCTGTATGAGAGATTCTTTTCACTATCCACTCTTACTACTGCCCAGTCCTTTTTATTTGTATCCATAGCATCATATTGATTATATGAGTAGATTAAATAACTACATGGATACTACTTTTTCTTTTCCCCAAATGTTATTTCTATGCATGTTTTCATTTTTTTCCATCAATTTTCAAATAGCTAAAATCCCTGAGTCCTATTATGAGCCTAGATGTTCCTCATATACATCTTGTCTATTTTTATAACAGCTTCTTGTCAATAATATGGTTTGCATAGGCTAAAATTCACAACATACTCATATTCCATAAAGCTTTATTCCATAAGCTTTATAAAACATAGGTTTTATAGGTAAAAAATGTTTTATAGGCAAAGTAAGGTTTGAGTTCCACTGTAGGTAACAGTTCTGTTGAAATCAAGCCAGGACATCGACTCCTGTTTCCCTTGGGTCGACTGGTGGTGTGTTCCCTTTCATCACAGGCCATGTGTGCATTAAGAAATAGTTGCAGATCCTACAGCTTTAGAAGGTTAAGATAACTCTTGGTGTTTAGTCTTCCTTTACTGAATGTCCATTGTTTGTCTATGAACTTGATTCAACAAACTGTTGGGATTATATCGGTCTCCTTCAGTTTTGTCATTAGCAAAATAAATCACAATATTTCATGTTCATTCTGATACGTGATTGGTGGTTCCATCACTTGTTGCTATAGCATTTTAATAATAATTTCCCAGTGTTTTAAACTGATATTTTGTAAGCTGTATTATACCCTTTCTATTCCTTTGCCCATAGTCATAATGGTGTCACAGAGCCACAGAATTGTTGAAGTTGGCAAGGATCTCTGTAGATTATCTCGTCCAACCGTCCTTGCTCAAAGCAGTATCAGCTAGAGCAAATTGCTCAATAACATGCCCAGTCAAGTTTTGACTATTTCCAGTGGTGGAGGCTCCACAGCGTCTCTGGGCAGCTTGTTCCAGAATTCAATCACCCTGATAGAGGAGTAAAAAGGGGGTGGAGTGAGTGGGAGGGAAGGGGGAGAAAGGTTTTTTCTTATGTTTAAATAGAATTTTCTCTATTTCAGTTTGTTTTCATTTCCGCTTTTTCTCCCACTGGGCACTACTAGGAAAAAAAAAAATCATCAAAATTTATGTACAGTAAAACATAAATTGAATTTTCCATACTCGAAGCTTAAGAATGCCTGAAATGGAAAAGCTGCTTATTTCAAAGGTACTTTTAGGAAAAGCAGGCTTTTTCATATGAGACAATGAAATACTTTTTTTTTGGCATCTTTAGTTCCTGTAAGAAAAGTATTACCATAACCATAAGAGACAGTTTCTTGGAGGATGAAGTGTCCAGAGTTTTGGCTTGTTTAACAGGGCAGTGACCTATCACATAAGGTATTCTGTGGGCTGTTAATTTGAGCTCCTGTACTTGATAAGGTACAGCTGAAAATAATACAGTATTTAAGAAGTATCAGGCTGCAGAAGGGATATAGGATAATGCCCTCTGAAAAGCAAATGTCTCTTCAGCAGTATTTCAATGCATGACCAGTACTATACCTTAATTTTCCTGCTTCGTTTTTCAGATAAGGGGAATTACTTTGTTAATATGTTCTAGGGTTCCGAATATAATATCTTAATAATATGTCCTGAATGACACCTGAGATATCTTTATCAACCTTCAATATACCTGCATTTTCAACATATGAGAGATAGAAAAATAGACACATTTTACCTTGTTTTCTAGACAGCTATTTGTTGGTGCATGTATGAGTTCTCTTTAGCGAAGGATGTTTCTCTCATTCCAGTTGGAAAGTTCAACCCCTGATTTTTAAGCATCAAGCATAATAAGAACAGACCTCTTGTTCCTTTTTCATGCTCTATCACTTGGTCTTAGTGTCTGAGGTCTGAATGCTATGGAATGTGTTTTTCCTAATTGATCAGTCTGTGAAAAAAACATCTCTAGCACTCCAGCTATAATTTTAGCCACATTTTTTTAAACAGTTATTACTTCATTTGTGGTTTTGAAGTGCATATAAAAGAGATGTATAGTTAGTAAAATATATATCATGAAGGCCATTCAGTTAGCCTATTTGATTTTGAGTATCAGATGATAATAAAAGATCTATAGCAAAGGAAAACATTTCGTCTGGACATGGTTTTCATTTTGTTAATGGAAAGTGGAAGACAGCAGGTAAATAAGGAGCAAATACTGATAGAAATAAGCAGGAAGGGACCAAATTTTGGTTTTATTGCCTTTGTAAGTTCATTTTAAAGCTTTTCAGTTCAGTAGACTTGCTCTGAATTTCCAGTGATGTAACTGAAATCTGAATATATCCCTGGAAATCTGTCTATTCTCTGATGCTTTACATTGTGGCCTACAGATGCTTGTCTTTTAACTGAAACACAAGAAGCACAATTTAATTGCAATTTTATGCACAAAGAGCAATAATTTTCTTCCTGACTGACAGGTTCTAAATGGTTGTCACTTATAAAGTACATAACTATCACTTTCAGGTAGTTTTGTTTGAGTTATGTGAGCATTGCAGTTTCTTGTGAAAGTTCCACAAAAAAAAGTTATTTGCCTTAAAAAAGAAACAACATGTAGCTCTACCATGGTGAAGAAAGGAACATCAATGTTATATTGTTAAATTCAATTTATTAAGTGAACCAAGTGAGGTGTAGGCCATGCCAAGGAAAGCTTTTCACACCACATACACGCACTTAACATCACCTGAGGTTCACCCCAGTTTCTAGGAGTGAGGATAGTCAAGCTCTGGAAAGCGTGATGCTGTAATGAATTTTAGAGCCAAGCTCTGGGGTGATGGCTTGGTTCCACTTCAAGTAGTTCTCTGCTCCTATGCAGAGTTGGAAATCAGTGTTACAATGTCCCCTCAGTCTCTCTCTCTCTAATGCCAATAATTATCATAGGCAAATGTTTGCATGGGATGCCATCCCATCTTTGGTGATATCACTGTATTCCTTTCTAGTATTTCAGGAGGTGTTCTGTTTTCCATTGCTCATCCATGGTCTGTATGAAGGCCCACTACTGTCAGTTCTTGTTGCATTGTTGTGTGTGCAATGGCTTAACACATTCAGCCCTTTTTTGCATTGTATCCAGGTCTTGGCCAAGACAAGACCATACTACTCCTTTGTCAAAACTCAAAATATTGTATCAATGAATTAAGAAGTCATAGGACTGAGAATCATGAAGGAAAATATGAATCAAGCCCAACACAAGAGAACTTGACAAAGTCTCTTATAACTGCTTCCTTTAATGTCAAAGATATCAAGGTGACAGTCACGCCTTGCCACACATTAGCAAGCATAGATAGCGATGTCAAGAAGGAATGATGGACATCCTATTGTACATTTCCTTGACAAAGAGCTGAAAATGTATTCATCCTTGGTGTGTGGCGCAAAATTTCAACATGCTTTAAGATCGCGTCTGCATTTGTCGTGAGACGCCACAGTTCTTTTTGCCATAAACCAACTATCTTGCAGTAAGTCAAATAACTGAATTAAAATACACCATTATGACACAAATTGACCTTTGATAACTTCTGCTAGAATAAATTCCTCAGTCTCTTAATGGACAGCCATAGATGTAATCCCTGACTTGCCTAACAAAACTGTAAGAAGAATACAAAATATGATGATATCTTCATTAACTTCATGACAGTAAGTTTTAATCCTGAAAATGGCTATGACAAAATTATGTCACACAGTTAATTATACAGTAAATTTGACATTGCGGTAAAGGGACTTTCCCCTTGGAATTGTTGTAGAATATCTGGAGACGCTGACATATTCTGGTGCAGCTGAGCTTGAGAACGCTGCTGTGATGAGAAAAAAGCCTATGTTTTGTTTTTAAATATTGTAGTTGGTAAGTTTTAAATTTTTTTCTGGACATGCATCTCTCATTGCCTGTGCAGTTTGTTCATTTGAGTTGTTGGTCACTGGTAATCCTGTAGAAGAAGAAATACCTCCAGCCATACAGGTTTAGGGAGTACCTTTGGTATGTATTTAATGAATGAGACTGTCACTGCCCTGAAGTTTGAAGAAAGAACAATTGACTAAAGTGATGTAAGGAGTGTGATGATAATGATTCTCGTCTACTGTGACAATTTTAACTTTGTTGGTTGTTGCTTGTTGTTAATTAAATATTCAGAAGAGATTAATAATATCCACAGGCAAAGTTACACTACTACGTATGTGACATAATATGATGAGTTGATATCAAGTGAAAGAAAAACAGAATAAATATTGCAATTCCTTTCTTGTTTCCCTCAGCATTTTACTGTACTCCTGATATCTATAACACTAAGATACTAATGGATGTAGTTGGATTTCTTTTACATCTCAAATTTAGAAGGAAATTAAGAAAAATAGGATGAGGACAAGAAGTTTGTATCTTCAACTATACCCTCTGAACATGCTTGAGGCAATGAAGGTTGATGACAAAATTTTAAGAATAGTTTGTCTTCTGACCAATATAGCAATAGGAAACATAATGTAAGAATATGTACCAAATATGGCTGTACTGAAACAGTGAAAGAAAAAGGTAGACAGAATATAATGCAAGCTTTCATATTCATCCTAATAATCATTGGTCATTTCAGCATTAAACATTAATATGCCTCACCACTTACGAGATTGCTTTTAGAAGATGTTTGGTTATTTTGGGCCTTATGTCTTTTTAATAAGTATGTAATGAAATATATATGTACATTTCTCTTGCAGACTGTGATTTGGCATTTTTAATGTAATGTGTATGTGAAACACATAATCTGTGTTTGCTTGAAAGGATGAATGGCCTTGAAGCTGTTCACCAGTTTGAATTAAAATCTTGGAGAATATTTGCTTTGTAATTTTAAGTGTTAAACTTTAAAATGGTTTATGTTAGCAGTCAGTGAAAGAACTCAAAGATCCTGGGACAGTCTTAGGGTTTCTCTTCCTCAGCAGAAGTACATGTTTTAAAACCTACTGGTTGTGGATTTGCTCTTTCTACCTGGTGGTCCAGTGAGGGTTATAATGACATCAGAGATACAATCTCACAGTGAATTACTGTAACCCAAAGTTACAGTACCCCAAGGGATTGTTTATCTGTTACTCCTCAAACACAAAGCATCAAAATTCATTCCACCTCTGTAAGGAAAATACAGCCCTCTTGCTTTTAAGATTCTTGCAGACAAAGTTACTTCCTCTGTGGAACGTTATTTGAGAAGAAGGCATCAAAAGAAAAAGAAACAATTATTGCAAAACACAGCGCAACCTGGAATCAAAATCTGCAGCCATTAAGTATGTCAGTTGTCTTCTCATAAGGATAAAATGATGCTGTTGACATTACATCTAAGTACAGAACAGCTAGGATAAAAAGAAACTTAAATGGATCCTCTTAAAAATGAATCTGGAGCTGTTTCTTCTTCTAAAGTGTCTCCTAATGAGAAATGGAAAGTTCCTTCATATGCCAGGCCAGTAGACAATTTTTCTATTCACAGGAGTTTTAAAAGCCCTGTTTTTTCTTGATTGTAAGGAAACTGCTCGTGAGTTGATATTTCATATTTTGTTTTTACATTAAGTAAAGAACATATTCTGACTTAGGTAAGTGGAGTAATTCCTCATCTCTGAATGCTTCATATTAACTGACCAAACTTAGATTACAAAAATTTCATCATCATATTTTTCCCATTGTCAGTGGTCTTCTAATAAAATGTAAACAAGTCTTGCGGTGCCACATAGATTTCCCCAAAATAAATGTAAGCATTGTTGTTGAAACTGTTGTTTTCTGGTTTTATAGTATGTCATCAGACTGACAGCATGATATTTACCTAACAGGCACCTAAGTCACTATTCAGCAACAGCATATTACGGAACAGCTTGCAGATCCCAAAGCTGATTTTTGGAAAGTTCTTGCCCTTTTGTATTGTTTGTTTTGGACAGAATTCTTTGCTTTCACACAAGGATGGGATAAATCTGCTTTTGTTCATTGCACATAAGAGATGCTTGTGCAAGATATAACTAATGATTTAAGTTTGCATGAAAAGGCAGGAAAGAGGTCCTTAGAATAGAACTTCTTTCCCTGTGGCATTCCAGGATGACATCAAGTAATGTGGCAATATAGCTGGACAGCATTCCCTTAGTAGGATATAGAGCCTCTGTCCCCACTTGCTTGTCTAGTGCCCCTTTGAGCTCAAAACAAGCAAACAAAACCCCCCTACACCATTAGCAGTAATAGCCTCTGAGTTCCTAGACCTGCTAAGCTTCTACTTTGCTGCAGCTTTGAAACAGAAAAAGACAAGAAGGTGCTCTATGAAAGACTATTCTTTCAGCCACTCTAGTCAAAGAATAAAAGAAACCTGCTTTTAGCCCAATATAGACTGAAGGAAGGAAAGAGACAATGTTGCTGTTAGAATTCTCTCACTAATTGCCCCAAAAGTAAGAAAAAACCCAAGACAGTCACAGTTAAGGAAAAAAAAACCAAACCACCTCAGGAAGCTAATGAGGAGATAGAGAAATATTTTATAATCATGCTCTCTGAAGAATCTGAGATCTCCCAATGTCTCCTGCATTGTAAGGGAGAGTCGAGGGACAGCTTCATGGAAGGAAAACTGTTCTGTAATTGTATTTATTGAAAAAATAAATGCATTCCTGCACAGTAGATTATGTTAGACAGGACAACATTTATCATGTCATGATAGTTTGTCTTTTCTACTGTAATTTTAGTTCCCTTCTTGTATTTTGAGGGGAAAATTCCACCAATATTACAATATATTACAACTTCCACCATTCTTGCAGTGGCACTTGCTGAATGCACTGGAAGTGAATTTCTGAATAAATGAGAACTCCTAAACGAGTTATATCAACATTTTGCTTTGGGGAAATGAATATAATAAGAGCAATAAAATAACCTCAGATACACTTTGGGAGGCTTATATCAGCTGTATTCAGTTTTTATACAACACAGAAAACAATCTTCTGTCCAACAACTTCCCCTATTGTCAGTCTGCAGTGATGACAGGTACTGCCAGCTGAAATCCTTTCTCTTAGTGTCCTTATCTGGCTGTAGTTCCAACCAGTCAGGTTACATAGGCTTCTAGATTTATGTAAAGAAAAAAAAGAAAAACAGCAGAGTTTCATCAGTTTCAGTCTCGGAAGACCCCTTGAAGGTAGTGGAGTTCATACAGAATATCAGGCAAGGATGGGAAGGGGCAGATTTTACATAGGTAGCATGAGCAAAGAGCTCTCCAAGTTTGCATCAGAAAGGACCAACCATATCATTACCTAATCAAGGAGTTTATATTTGTTTATTTAAAATATCAAACACTTCTAAGGTTTGATCAAAATTCTTGCTTAAGTTACAGCCCTTTGATCTTCCTTCTCTAGGGAAACTGTCTTCCACATTCAACATTTTAACTAATTGCACGTAGTCTTTTTACTTTAACACCAATAAACATGCCTTCAAAACTACAAACTGATTTCTTAGCAGTTGCATAACAGATTACTCACTGATGCAAAGAAAACTTTGTCATGTAAGTGGATATAAGCCTCTACAGGTTAGCCCAGAAAGTTCAATCAGTACTTTATGGCATCCCTAAAATACAGTCTGTAAAGAGATGGGAAAAAACACTGGACAGCTGATTAGTAGGCCAGAAAATCTAGTTTGTTTTTTCTTGCCTTTCTTTAATTGTAGTCTAGTATAAATGGGTGAATTTTATTTTATTATAAAATTCTTGCTCTGCTATAGTGGTTATTTAGGTTTAATATCACAGCCTTACTGTTTGATGAAGCCAAAGTGGGCAAATTGTTTACTACTGTTTATTCTGAATGCCTTGAAACTTAAAATATTTTTCATTAGAAATATGAAGTCTGACCTATGCAAGTTATCATTGATTTCAGTGATCACAGCATTAGGCCACAGTGCATGTGACCATGAGCATTACATACATACAAGCACATATGTAGTGATGATAAATGTGATAGAATAGAGAGCTATGTGATAAATTGTGTAACCATGTGATACGCTAATTTGTTACACGCCTTTGACTCTGCCCATTAATCCTTCTCTCCCAGGTCTTCCTCTGGCACTTCAAACTTTGGCATGGATTCACACATTACAACAAAAAAATGAAACTTCTTTTAGCGTGTGTCTTTCCTCTTTCACTGGAGGTAGGATTTCATCTCAAATTACACCTACCCAGTGTAGGGAAAGGAAAATCAGTCCAGTGACAGCTTGCTTAGATGTAAAAATATCACGTCTCTGAATGGGGGGGATCATTCTTATAATAGATGAAACTACTGAGGCATATTTTTTTCAATCATGATGTACATATGGATAAAAAAATATTTTTGAAAAGGACTAGAAGGACTACTGGAATGGTCAGCATTCTACAGACAGGAAGATTCCAACTATAATATCAATCAATATATTGTGAAAATCCTTTCAGTTAACATTTTGAAAGTTTTCTCTAACATACCACAATATTGTGCACTCCATAGCTGTTATGTGTATCAGATTTTGTTTGCAATTAAAGAATGAATTTTGTAATGGATTTTTGATTTTGTAATGGGGCAACTATTTTGAGCTAGTGTGTTTATAT
This sequence comes from Psittacus erithacus, assembly GCA_009867235.2. Taxonomy (NCBI): domain Eukaryota; kingdom Metazoa; phylum Chordata; class Aves; order Psittaciformes; family Psittacidae; genus Psittacus; species Psittacus erithacus. The sequence continues at coordinate 36,202 of WYDI02010017.1, forward strand.
CACAGACATATATATGGGGTTTCTTCGTAGGAAATATGTAGTTTATGTTAATAAATGAGTGTAAATTACCAGAATAAACATTATGGTAATTAAGAAATCATAACAATTCATGTGCTTTATTGAAGTAAATAGACATTTGTGAGTGATCTTGCTTAGAATGTATGAGCAGATTGAGAGAGGGGAAAAAACCTTTCTCTGTACTTGAAACCTCTTTTTGATTTAACTCATTGTATTTACTACTTTCTCATATTGCCTTTCTGACTCCCGTCTTCAAAGGTAACAAAATCAGACTAGCTGTGTGTCGCATTTTCAAAACATTTTTTCACCAACAAACACTTTACTGTGGACATTATTCTGTCATGCTGGTTTTATAAACTATATGAAGTGGGTTTGAGGAGCTTCTAAAAATCCTTGAATATTCTGTCCATCTGAGGTTTGCTCCATTTAATGTCATTATACTTCAAGAGTCTTTATGGCTAGAGAGAGCAAAAGAGCAGTTCTTACTAAATTATAAGGAGCATTGACTTTATATGGTAATACATTGATTTGTATGGATAAAACTCTGTGAAAGCTTTTTGCAGTGTACTTAGCACCAGTGCCTTAGTCTGTGAGCATTCTTCTAAAATTAAGTTTGAGCTACCGGATGGACATTAATCTTTCTAGAAAATGTGACCATTTGTAAGAAAAGTAAGTCTATGTGTTTTCCATTCTCATGACCATATCTTTAGCTCTATCCCCAGAAACAGATGCTGTCTAAAAATGAGCCAAGTTATAAATACTGATAGATACTTATTTTTTGGTTCACCTGACTTTTTATGATTTTAATTGTTAAATATTAATTTACTTTAACATAGTGTTTGTATGTAGCACAGGCACACACATGCACTGCAGTGGATGTCTATAGAGCAAGAGTTACTTCAAACTTTTTGTGCAGAAATTCCATAAGTTTAAAAAAAAAAGAGAATCAAATTTTGTGGCTTTTCTTCCCGTGTCAAGGACTCTTCATTGCATTCTGTGGCCGATCCCACAAAAATAAGAAAAAAATAGCAACTGCAGCTGGTCTGAGCTTCCAGATGAATAGTTTAGCCAGATGCAAATTTGTGACTTCGTCTGGTTTCCAGGGTCTTGTGTATGCCTCTGGTTCTTGCCTGTAGAATGTGTTTTAATCCTTTAAACCATTAAAAAATATAGCCACCAGTATATCAGCTCTGGATAGAGACCTTGTTTATTATGTTAAATGGTTGTTTCGTATTATGTCTTCAATAAAAAGAAAATTACCTTTGACATGAATAGGATGCTTACCAACCTGATGCAAAAATAATTTGGAGGAGTAATAGTATTAAGCATGCCCTGCACAGGTGGAATTAGAGTGGATGAATTTTAATGTGTCCTGAATTTTGTTGGGTAAATAATTAAAAAGAAAATATATAGTAACAATAAGCTGGAAAATCAGGAAGTTATAATCCCAAGCTCTATGAACCCAGCTGTAACTTCCCAACTCTTAACTGAAATCAAAATGTCTTCTTGGTTTGTTTTATCGATATGCAGTGACTTTTGTAGTAATAATGTATACACACTTGTATACTTTCTAAATAAAGAAATCTGTGAAGAATGTAATTAGTTGACTTTGACCAAGAAGCTCAGAGTGAAGACCTCCAGTAAATGCTTAAGTTATGACTCTGTTATACTCTTGTTTAAAAAGGACACAATGATGCAGCTTATGGGCTGCAGGATAGAACCCATAGGCTAAGGTTGCATGTCTCTCTGAGTCCAGCAGTCAGGAATGTAGAAGTACATTGTAAGTGAACTAGAAAAAGATTTCTCAGGATTTAATTTTATGGGTTTAAAATTCATGGCTTTCATGTTAGTTCAAATAGATCAGTTATTAGTGTTCAATCTGAGAGAAATAAAGGATAAATTATGATCCACAATGTATTAAAAAATGGAATTTCTCAGCTTCCCATTGTGCAGAATTGATTATCAGCAGAAACTGTGCACCAATGAAGTCAAGAGCATTCACAATCCAGAGCTGTGTTTTTGGGTTTCTCTGTGGTATGTTGTGGTGTTCACACACACTTACCCCACTCTGGTCTATTACATTAAAGACAGAGAGAGAGGGTGTACCATATCGTATCCCAAAGTATATATAACTCCAGAATCTAAATAATTATTTCAAAGCTTTTAATTTAGTGTAAGCTACCCAATTAGTTCATGATATCTGTACACAGATTTCTGAATAAGCACTTTAGAATGCTGTAAACTTTAGCAATAAGTTTAATATCATTTGGGGTATTGCGAAACACTGTAATCGAAATTATTTTAGGAGAGCTGGAAAAAGAACGTTGGCATTGTAAAATCAAAAGAAGGTCAGTTAGAATTTCAATGCTTAAGCTTTGAGTTAGTCTTATAACTCCTATTATTATTCTCAGATCTGTGAAGTTGAATCCAGTATCATCTCATTTACTGTGCACAGCAAATGAGATGATGGAAAAATGCTCTGATACCCTTGTTTCTTTATTCTCTGCTTTTATTTTAATCCTATATAAGTAGAAAGAAATCAGGACAAAACAGTAAGTTTTCTTTAACTATGTTGATGTTGCAGATCCATCTGCTGTTCCAAGCAATTCAGGAATAGTGCTGAAAAAATGCAAGTTATGTTTAATAAAAATTAATGCAAAGTTATGTATCCTTGTGCTGAAATATTAAATACAGCAAAGCTGAAGGGCACAACATCTAGTGAATGGACTCTGACTTGCATGTTAAGTTAATGATAGTTCTTGTCTCAAATCTACTTTGCAGTATAAAACTGAAATGGTGGTACATTAGCTTTGAAGGGAGTAAGATGAAGGTTCTGAAACAGTGTGAAATGTTTAATTGCACATGTATCAAGAGCAAATTTAATCGTGAAGTCATGGGCCCTGAAGAAATGATTGACAGTTTGAACTGTCACTTCACAAAATCCTTGCCAAAGGATTATATCCATACATGCTTAAAGGCTAGAAATAGAGGTTAAGCTCTGCTTAAAATGAAAAAAACACCTGTGAAATAAGCACAGGTTTATTATTGAAAACAAAAGTCATGGGGTTTTTGCCTTTCTTCTTAGATTCATCTTACTAAAGGAAAAAAAAAAATCTTTTCTGTAAGGATGCAGAGAAAATTCTAGTTGAAATAACTTGAAACCTGACTGAGGCACATCTCACAAGGAATTTGTACTGTATGATATAAACAAAATCAAATATCAACCTGTAAAGGTAAGAGCCTATTCTTCATAACAGAGTAAAATTTTCAAATAGACCTCACATCAGCTTTAAAAATTGTTGGTACTGCTTTTATGTACAGGCTTACTGTGTATGCATCTCTGTATGCATCTGTGAATGAATTCTTGGATTTGAAAACTTACATATGAAAAAAAGTGGCATACATAGATACTACAAAATGGTTATAAAAAAATCTATTACCTTTTAGTATAGTTCAGCTTTCTGGGAGGCTTTAGAGCCACAAACATTCCTAGTGTGAAAAGTGAAGATCTTGGGTAAGATAGTTATGGAAACACAGAGCTGCAACTGCTTCATTGTAATATGTTCAGGCCAATTCAAGTTTCGAATTGCCTTACTGACAGAAATAATCATCATTTAAAGCTGAATATTGGCATTTGGTGGTGAAACAAGTGGATGATGAAGCAATAATTTTCAGTGTGAAGTTCAAAAAATCAGTAATACCTCCCAGTGACATGCAGAATTCCATCACTCCAAAGAGTCTACATTCAAAATGATTTAAAACAGGTTTTTATAATGGAAAAGTCCAACTCTGAATTTAGAAACTTTTTTATCATTAATACATATTTAACTGGTGATTAGGATGCCATAGCGTCAAGAAGTAGGAAACAATCTAAAGTCTTTTCCCAGAATGTAGCAGATGTGAGAACTTTGTAATTAAGTGAAATATTTACTTTTTTTTTTTTTTTTTAATCTTTGCATGATACACAGACTATTTCTGAGGTTGAAAACTATCCTTATTGCAAATTTATGTAGGAATCTCCCAGCTGAAACTACACGTTATTGAGAAATTAATTCTTTTAGAATGCAGGATGGAGTCCTGTTTCTTTTGGTATTTTAGACTATGTTATGTACCAGATATGTACGTCTTCCTAAAATATCTTAATAATACACGCAGAGTATGTATGACAGATGTAAAGTATGACTAGATGATTAGTATTTTAGCAAATACCTCTGAATTCAGGAGATGTTGAGAAAAAATCGCTTTACTTTCCTGTATGAAAAGGAAAATTGGTAATCAGGGTGTAAAAAACACAACACAGCCTCACACCCATCTTAAAGACCACTGACATTTAAGAGTCTTCCTGACTTTCTCCTCTAAGAAATGTATTTTATCTACAGTACTCTACTTTCTTCTCATGCTTTTTTAAAGTCTCTCTCTGATTGACTGTAAGTAGTCTGTATTTGTATTGGCTTTGCATGGTGTTGAATACATAGTACCTCTCAAATCCCAGTCACTTTTTGTATAATGCACATTTTGTAGTCACATTTCAGTGTTGCACATGACAACGGGAAAATTCAAAATATCCTTTTCTTGTGCATCACTCGGAACTTGGAGGAGACACATGAAGCAGCGGCTGTTTTTACTAATAGGCCAGCTGTAGCATAGATACAGCGAGACTGAAAATAATGTCTGGCTACTTAATTAACCTCCCTTCACCACCCAAATTTGAAGTAAAATTAACAAATTATTTAGGTCAGGTGTGCCCTATTAGTCTCTCTGAGTCAGGTCAGGTACAACTGGCTAATTGTGACAAATGCACTTTAATTGCTGTCAGCCTAGTTAGATAGCTTTGTGATAAATCAACTTTTTTATTAGACTGAGCACCCATCATTGGCCCTTGATATAATCAGGCATTTCTGTTTCTGGTGGAATTTCAGGTTTAAAAAAGCAGCACAGTGGTATCGAGGGATTCTACTGGTAACCATTGTGATATCATCAGAGAAAATTTTCTTTCTGGTCAATATATGCTGTAAAATAAACTCTTGTGACCCCCTCCTGTTTTTGCAGGCAGGCCCCTGTATCAGGTAGAAGGGGTAGCTGCTGATGTAAGATGCAAAGAGTGCTAAAGAGATGCTTCAAACCAGAAAGACATTGAAGCGCTGGCTTTTCACTCCACACTACCACTGAAAATGCAAAGGAATAGCTGTACATAGCAGGGGAGTTCCAATGGGAAGTGGGCTGCAGGGAGGCAAGAGATGCCCAGCATTGCAAATAGCACTCCTAATAGCTTCACCCAGAGCTTGTCAGGGAATGGAAATATATGATTAAGATGTGGGTAAAGAGGGAAGGGATTAAACAAATACGTGTGGTAACAGATGTATCTTGCAAGGGAGACCAGTAACAGCAACAGAAATCAAGGAATTTGGTATGGGCTGAGAGACTTGTGGCCAGTAAGTCTTGCTTCTTAAGTGCTACAGCTGTTTACTGTTGGCTTTCACACTGTGTTTGGCATTTGTTATGATTTTCCTTTATGTAGGAGCCTCATCCTGTTTTCAGAGTTACAGAGAAGGATAGAAATTAGATACTTAGATTTTAAATACAGTTTCTGTTTGAAAGGATCCTAGATGTGTCACTTTCTCAGCTAAAGGTGCTGTCAGGCTCTTCTGCTGCATACACAAGCAGGTACAGCTAATGTATCAGCAGTATGTTTATACACACACACATATACATATACATATATTCCTGGATGGCTTAATTGTCAGGGCTTAGGCAAAGATGTTAGCATTTTTGTTTTGTCCTTGGCATCTGGCAACAGGATCTCTAGCTAGAGCCAGTTTTAGTATCTCTTTTCATCATTCCACAATAAGAAAGGGATAAAGGCTGACAAAAGGATTCAACAGTATGTGTGAAATTAATTGTTAATTCTATGATTTGAATACGAGTCAGCAAATTGGTCAATACCTCTGATACTGTTTACTTTCCTTGTGCATATGTCCCTGTAAAGTAACTGCTCTTCAAAGCTGTCTTTTTAACCTTTAAGTTTGCTTTCTGTTGCCACCATTTTGTGCTCTATTCAAGTGCAGTGTGTTGTTATTGAAGCCAGGGTCTTACTGCTTTTCCTCTTTGGTCTTTGCTTTGTCATCTCAGTCTTAAATATGGAAATCTGAAAATATCTAATTTTCTTTGTAAAGGCCAAACATAATACTTTACTTGTTTAATGGTTATGTCATAATTTTATTTGTGACAAAATGGTCTTTGCATTTCTGCAGAAGGTAAGATTGTAAATGTGATCACAGAGCTGGTTTTCATGCATATCTTTTACTGAGAAAATTTCTCTTTTGGTGCTACTTTGTGTACTATATATATAAATACCCTACAACAAATAAGCTGAATGTGAGTTATAGTTTATCTCAGCAAATAAAACAAAAATCTAGTTATTACATGGTGAAATTTTTCTGTTGTCTAGAATCAATTAAAAGTATCTTATCGATTTCATCTTTCTTAATCATGTATTTTTGGTACTTGCATCATCAGGTTTTGACATTAGCTAGTACAGTTATTAGTCATCTATATATAAATGTTTGGATAGCTGTTAAAAAAGCTTTTAGCACCTCGGAATCTGATATGCAAGTAGAGTTATGAAATGAAGACACCTGAAATAAGGCATTGTTCAGACATTTTAATCTTAAGCTAGCATACAAGTAATAGTGGTCTTGGTAAATATTTTGAAGTTTAAACTTCTTGCAAGGAAGATAAGTTATGTGCTTTGAAAGGTATTGAAGTCTTATTTTGTTTAAGACTTATCCTAATTCTAAAGAAGAGCACATTTCATATAATTAGAGAAGAATAGTAAAGAATAAAATTTTTTCTTCCAGTTGGTATTTTGTCCCTTATTACCCACAGCTGATACCTACAGCCTCACATCAATTCCTTTTTTTTTTTAAAGAAATGTTAGCTACAAATTAGTTTGAGGGTTTTATTTACTTACACTTCTATTCCTCCCAAGTGAGCATAATACTCTGCAGGACTGGGTTTATTGTAACTGTCTGGTTCTAATCTAATTACATAATAAATTAATTTATCCCCAGAGTTGTTAAAATAAAACAAATTTAGAAAGACATTTTTTTGCCTTGAATATTCCATTAAACTTGTCTCCTGGCTTTATTGCTTAAAAATGTCTTTCAAGAAGACAGTTGAAAATGAAACTATCCTTTTTATTTTCACTTACAATTGAAAACATGTATTCTGTCTCTGAGTGGAGTCTTACTTCAGCAGCTCACAGTGATAGGCTAATACTCTGGAACAGATCACATACTTGAAAATGTCAACCATAATAGGAAAAAGAAACCTCGAGAAAGAGAAGGCTGACCAGAAGTACTGTGAGGGGTCTTATGCTTTCCGGGTTCTTCTACAGCAACCAAACCTGAGGCAGGAGCATTACACTACTCCTGAAAGTCTGTTCTGTCACTTCGCTGCCATTCATCAGTCATACACCTCCAGATAAACAGCATAATGCTAGTTCTTTTTTGCCAGCCTAAGATAACAGGTTTTTATTACTGGGACTCTGCTGGAATGCTTTTCCTTCCTTCTTCCTTAAAATGTTAGAGGATCTAGTCTAAAACTTATTAAACTTTTGCAGCAGGGGATACCACCTGTGTGCCCCTGCTTCCCCTGGCAAAGCCTTTCTCACTGAGCTGTTAAAAAGGTTTGAAAATACACTTTTTTTTTTTGCCTCTCATTGCTTGTCAGTCAGAGACAAAAAGGAGAAGTAAACCACAACTTCTGCCATCAAAATAGTAATTTAAAGTGCACACTGGTTGCTAAAGCAAGTTTTCAGATCTGTATTTTGAGTAGTGCTGAGTTTCTTGATAATTAAACCTGCAGTAATACATGAAAATACTTCAAACAACTGCGTTAAAACCTCATCTAACTTTGCAGTAAATGGCTTCATTATCTGGTATTAGAAGAAAGTCAAGAGTCTGCATTACGGTAAATAACTGTGATTCCTTGGTCCAGCTGGACTCTATTGTGCGTGTGAAAAGGTAGTTTACCAGACAATTTGAGCAGTAGGAAGCCTTGGGGAAGCTGTTCTTTCTTGTGTGCGTGACTCTATTGATGTAATAGTATACTGTGTCACATCCTGTTTGCCTCTGAAACAAAACCACTCTGCTTTTGCGAAAGGAATTGTAAGAAGTAGATTCTCACACAGGCCAAATCCATTTACAGTCTAAATGTGTGCTTAACGCAGGTTACAAGGTCTAAACTCTTGGCTACAACATGACACTTCAGCCTTGTATCTCTTGAGGACAGATGGTCAGTTAGCTGACCTGAACTGAAACTACATTTTGGGGGTCAGACAAGAAGGAAGTTAATCCCTGGTGGTTCTTTTGAAGAAAGAAGGATAATACTTGCCTTAATTAGTAACAATTAGAGTTAAGTAAAAATTGACAATATAGGAGTATTTTGTTTACTCAGCAAAATACAAAAATGTGGAACTATTTGGGTAACATGCAGCACTTCCTCATCTTGTTACTAGTGCAACTGAATGTTATTAATCAAATATTGTTATAAGTTCTTATACATTTCACAAAGTATGTACAGGAACAATTACAAAATGAAAATATTGCAGAAATGCTCTACTGTTTGTCAGTGTAATTTACATTACTTAGTTTATATTTATTTCAAAATGCATGATGCTTTGCTTTCAACAGTCTTGGGTACCTATGAGGTCTTTCAGATTTTGGGATGTCTTAAGTGTAAATTTACTCATTTGTCCAATTTCAGATAAATAACGTTATTTTCTATCTTCAATGATCATCTAAATCCATGTTTAATAATTTCATTCAAACTAAATAGTCCTCCCTCAGACAGTACTTGTGTCTGGTATTGTGTGAATACATGAACAGGCAGAGAAGATGTACCATGGTTTCATTGGTGTAGGCATTGACATAATGTAAGTTCTGTTTTCTTCCAAGTTCTTATCTGTAATTTGTGAGGCTATAAAAAGCTGTTCTAAATGATCTCAGTAGTGTATAGTTCAACAGTGTCATGCTTCCCTGACGCAAAATTCAGTCTAGATTGAGCATAGGGCATAATATCAATTTGGAGAGAAAAGTTTTAAAATTTTGTGTAATTAAGCTTACTGGATTTTGTTCTTGCAACTGTAAAAATTTTCCTTACCTTCAACACACAAACACACACAAAAAAATAGAATACATACTATTAACCAAAACAGATGGACAAGAATTGAACAGAACGATCAGATGTGCTTTATCCTTTCCAAACCAAAGCTTTGAATTGGCTTGCCAAACAACTTAATGTTTAGGTTGTGTTCAGAAATTAAAATTAAATTGTGGTCTGCAAAAGGGCTTCTGCTTCAAGTAGTGTATTTTTTTTTTCTTTCTGTTCTTTATGGGAAAGCAATTGCACTAAACTGAAGACATGTTTAGAGCTGCCATTCAATAATTGCTGTAAAAGCAGCAGAAAACTATTTGGCTAACCTTGTTTATGTTAAGAACCAGAATGCATATGTGAAATAGTGAATATTCTGTTTGGATAAAGTAACTCCTGTAATTAGTAGTTCTTGCATACAGATACGTTTTGAATATGTGTGTGTTGGGGTAGACAGTGCGGCTTGTTCAGTAGATTTTCTCATCTGTCCTCTATTTTTTTTGTTTTCTAATGAAACAAATGGTTCCTGAACTGTATCTGGCAGGTACCATTCAGTAGGCTAACCACTACTATCAAGTTGGGGAAACAAGATGCTTTTAGTGATTTTACAGTATGTGCACATAACCTGCTTTTCTGTTAATTAGGGACGGGAAAGGTAATCAGAATTCAAATTTGCTGAAATTCACTGTTGGGACTTCCTCTTAAAAGCCTTAAAACGTCCATACATATATACTGTTCTACCTTTAAAATGGTTCGCAAGTTTAATCACCAACTAGAATTGATTTTGCAGCTCAAATGGGACCAACACATGGCTGCGATTTCTTGTCAGATCTCCCTGTGAACAAAGCTGCTGTGGCTGTAAGTTTTAACAGAGTGGAAAAGACCCAAATTTGTCTGCAGTAAAAGTCTCCACATTGTCTCTGTCCTAAGGACATTTGACTTTTCCAGAAGTGCGTAGAATTCCAACAGTTTAATTGTAAATAAACTGATGTAGTTAGCTCAGTTCCTCAATCTTTGTGGTACATGGCAATAACAAAATTGCCAGATGCATTGTTCTGATTATAGCAACAAAGTAGATTTCCTGTAACATCTTGTCCTGTACTTGTTTACTCTACTTACCGTTTTTTTAAGAGGATGGGCCTGATGGAAAATGGTACAGCCTTTCAGGAATGTGCATCTTACTTGAGATATTATACACTTTGTTGGCTAAAGCCAATGAGCTTTAGTCCATTTGAGGTCATTATTAATTGTTCCTTGAGTAGTTTACAGAAATAGCTGGAGACATAAACAGTATTTTTCAATAAGCTGTTAGCAGTTGGCTTGTCTTATATTCTTTTTTCTTCCTTTTACCCCAAAAGAACAAAAGAGAATACTATTTGGTCAAGCCCTGATAAATCAATAACTTAATGCAGTTAGTTACACTTACTTAGTGCAGTTAATATTAAGAGCTTGTAGGAGTTTCTTTGTATTTACTTCTTTATTCCCCTATCAGCCATTAAAGAACATTCTCATTTTCCACATGAAAGCCTCAGGAGCAATTTCACAGCGCAGACCCAACAAACTGAACATCACAAGATTAACTGACTGTACTACCTTGCATTGCTAGTTTGGCTCTGCCTGTAGGATTTAAATTTGCACTACCCTTCTGAACAACCAAAACCAATTTAACTACATCCCAAATGCTTCATAGACAAAGTCTGTTCAATTTCTTCCTTTCCTAGATTGCATGTTCAAAGTAATTTCTCCTAAATTAAATGTCATTTGGTTGTATTAGAATAATCAGGACAACTTCAGATTTTAATAAGCAAAGTTATTTTAGACTAAAACAATTGAGATGGCTTAAAAAAACCCCAACCAACCAACCAACCAAACAAACAAAAATCCCCACAAAACCAACTGCAAAGTCTCAAGGCACAGGGCATAGAGGTAGTAGCACTATAAACACATAATTGTATTCAAACATCCTACATTTTTCAGCCCTGCTAAAATATAAACTAGGTTGGAAATTTTGAAATTGGTAATTTAAATGAGAAATAAAATCCTGTATTATGCTTGATGTCAAACAGTGGTTCTTTTTTAGGCCCCACAAGCAGACATTTCGTTTTAATAAACCTTATTTTTAACATAATCAAATACTATAAATATAAACAATGCATGAAAGTATTGAAAACCAAGGGCAGGCTCTGTGTGTTACTGAAAGTGTGGCAACTTTCATCAGATGGTCAAGATACTTAGAAAATGTTTTCTTTTTCCAGAGAATCATTGGTAAGTTGTACTAAATATCAAAAGATGATAGAGCAGTTACTCAACCTTCCTAATTTCATCTTATGATTCATAATTACCTTTTTAAAGCACTTGTCCTCAAGTCACAATTTCTTAGTGCTGCTCTTTCATTGGAAAAAGTGTTTTTAAATACACCAATATTGCAGACATCATTTAAAACTATATTTTGTTGTTTGAGTAGGACTGAAGAGTTATGTTCCCTAATGGCCATTTTATTTGTTTCCAGGTTTTTCCGTTAATTTATCAATCTCTTTCTTGAACTGCATTTTTTAGTAACCTGCATACTGAGGCTTCTTTAAGTTAACAATTGTGACTTCTAACACTACATTAGTTTTTTGGGTTTGTTTTTTGGGTTTTTTTTTCTGCTGTGCTACTTTGGTATTGGCAAGAATCGATTCAAAAGAATGCCATGAAGTCTTCACTAAGGGGCCGTGATATTCAATCTCGGAATTTAGCCGTGAGGGAATCACTGGTGAAATATTCAAAGAGGAAAAGTGTACTGCCTCATTTAAATCTACAAACACTAGAGCAGACTGCTGAGACATACAGCTAGAGTGACTGGGACTATAGCATTGTGTTCAGTAAATTCACTGTCTCCTTAAGACTTGAATTCGTTTGTATTAGGTTATACTCCAAGGGTGGTAAACCATGATGGATTGTGGTTGCAAGGCAAAGCTTTCAAAATTTTGTTGTGTGTTTATGTACCTGGTACAATGGAAGTAGGGCATGGGTGAGACCAGGGAACAACTTGTGTGCATATGACAGGTATAAGCAGTGAGTGCCTGAGGTCGCTCAGCTGCATGTTGAAAGGCTGCTCACTGCATGTTGAAAGTCACTCACTGCATGTTGAAAGTGTCAAATGTATAACTTGCAGGGCATTCCTCAGTATGAAGAACAGTAAAATGTATCGAGACACCAATTCTTTATAAAACATATTGCCAGAAACTTAATGATTATCCTATATAATTCAGGATTCACACTTCAATGAATTATGCTTAAATGGCATCTTAGAAAGGATATAGTAGTAATCAAAGGATCAAGAAGTAATGATCCTACAGCAGTTTTAACTGACTAAACAGCTTGCTGTAGCTAACTTATTAGTAACCTGATAAGCATGTAGGTAACTAATTGTAGGCACTTAATTATGAAGTGTAAACATTAGAATTTGTCTCATAGTTATCTTTTAAACTGAGGGGATTTCTTTCATCAGCCTGAGACTAAGTGAAAGGGGAAAAAACCCACTCTATAATCCACTATCTGTATTTACGTATAATTTTATCTGTTTTAATCTTGTATTAAACAATGGTACTGCATGTGTTGAAACCTAGTTACTTAGAAACACTTTCTTTAAAAGCTATGGCAAACACACATGAAAACTGCCCACTTTCCCTAGACACTTTTTTGTCTGTTTTTGCAGTCCATTCATATTTGGATGCTCCTGGTTATGCCCTCTGTTTGAAACAGGAAACAACCATAGCAGGCTGCAAGCCAAGAAGAAGAGGTTTGGGTTATTTATTTCAGCTATGATTTCTTATCTAACAAAAGTCTCTGCATACATGCAGAAATCATAATAATGAAAGCCTGTATGTTATCAGATTGATTGTTAAATGTGACTGCCACTGACAGCAATAGTTTTCTCTGTCATTTTCCATGGTACTCAGTGTCTCTAAAAGTCTCCCTACTGCAGGCATTGCAAGTCTGGCAGGTTCTGATTTGGTTTTAAACAAACACAAATCTTTTTAAAAGAAAGCCCTGAAAGAAACAAGTTGATTCACACTTTTCCCTTTACATGTGTTTTTTCCTCTTGTTGGTTCAGTTGCATCTCTGTGCTTTACGCTGCTACCTGGATTGGTGTCCTGGCAACTGCAGAGAGCCATGACATTAAAGGCATTTGAGTAATGGCCTGTCAATCTTTCTCTACCAAAGACAATATCAGCTAATATTGGTTTTCTGATCATTTAGCCTTTTCAGAGGCCTAGCAAAATAGCTTCTACTTATTGCTTAAATAGATTTACAACAATAAACCAAAGGAAATTAAGAAAAACAGAAGCAGTGTTCCTGTTTAGCAGACAGAATTTGGGGTCAAAGATATTTGGCTGCACTCACTGCTGATGTTAGAGCAGTGTGCCGGTATCCCAGTCTGCTGTCCAGTAAGCTACACTTACCTACATTATTTTTCTCAGCATACCTCCACCGTCATGCATGCAAATGCGTGATGGTGCAGATTAGGGAATATGAACTGAAGTTTCTGTTTACTTTCACTCCTGTAGCAGTCTGAAGTACATGGACAGGGGTAGGAAATGGAATTAGTACTCTGGAGTACAGCATGCAAGCATAGGCATGTGAGCAAAAATGCAAACCATCAGAGATAGTGTCTGGGACAGCAAGATTTAGGCAAAGCTGGGTCAAGAGAAAAGCAGATACAGCAGGAGAGCTGTGTTAGTGCAGTTAATTCAGGTTCCTATGACTCTTAAAAGAAATATATTTATGTTTTAAGGTTGATACTGGTTGTTATTTAATCTTATTTGAATTTTAGGTGAGACTGTTTTATTCAAGACTCTACTAAAGTCTAATAGCAATACCAGCTATTTATATATTTATCTGGATAGATATCTGGAATATATACGTTCAAATAATTAAGCATCGTACCCAGTACTACAAGATGCAACATGTTGAGTCAACTTCCAATGGTGTATCTAAGGAGCAAGTAAATAGAGAATATGCTTTCAGGGGCAGACTGTGCTGGTTGTTTTCCACAGGAGATTCCTGTTTGCGGTTCAAAAGTGCTTAGAGGACTTCAGTTCTTTGTGCTAGTGAAATGGAATAGAAATTGGTCATTAGAGATGTCATCCAAGGTTCATAAAGCATAGCCATAAAAGACTAAAACTTCTTCAGTAAAATGTGGAGTATTCTACCACAAATATTTCCTTATCTGGAAAGTCCGCCTGGTTATTCATTACAACCATAAAAATAAATTCTGGGTTTATTTAACATGGCATTTTTCTTTGCAAATAAATAGAAAATATTTTATATTTCGTACAATAATATTGACAAATATGTCCATTAAAAAAACCACAATTTATATCCATGGCTGGCATAAACTCTTTCACCTTTTATTTCAGTTCAGCTTTACAACACACCCCTCATGTAATTTCACTTTCAAGTTTGATCTCTCAATTCTTGATTTGTATGAAGAATATATTTTTAATAACTCACTGAAACTGCTGGGCTTTATTGTTGCCCTTCTGATGATACCTACACAAAGCTCTTGGCTTTCGCTGTCATACATTTTCCAATACGTTCATGCCTGCTTCTGTAGAAATATTGTTGGGGGAGCTGGGGAGCAGAGAGCCTTTGAAAAAAAACAACAAAACACCTCAGTTCTTCAAAATTTTAAATATTTCTTTTTCGGCTAAACTTTGTTATAAACAAGAACATATTGGTTCTGTCAGTGGGTGAATGATGCAGAACCCATGGAATTTCCTTCACCTCCCTCTTACTCCAGCCTGTGTGTTAGATGCATTTGCAAGAGTTGTCCTTAGGAAGCAAAGATCCTCATCAGCTCAATGAGCAGGTGAGTTCTCACTTCTACTTTATTTGCACAAGCCCGTATGAATTGTATATGTTTTCATTCTGAGCTTGCTCCAATTATCTTTAATAAATACATGCTTGTGCAAAATGCAAGCTATAAAGATAAATACATGAATGCTGTATATAGCCTTTTAAAAATTGATAAAAATTTCTGTTTGTATATTCTGTTTATATATATTAGGTTTATATTCTGGTTTTGCAGAGGTTCTATAAAATTGCTCCTGAGCATTTTTTTGAGAAAAAAATAGAGATTTATGTTGGAAAAAAAGCACTGGTCTGTAGTGTTCTCTGCTTCCTGCAGCTCAAGGTCCAGCAAAGTATGAGTTTGTAAATGTTAGTAAGATTTGTAAATGTACAAAACTTGGCAAGAAAAAACAACTGAGAGATGCAGTACAGCAAATTTATTGGTAATTTTCTCAGACTTCTGTAAAGCTCAAAGTTTTGATGGCTTTTTGAGCTCATATTGTTAAAGCAATACATAATTTTTATATTAGCACCCCACCACCCACCCCCATTTTTATTCAGGCTGGATATTTTGTTGAGATTTTTCTACACAGCATTACAACCAAGTACCTGTTGCCCTCACGTTGTTGCTCATTCACTGGTGGGGAAGCTACAAGAAATCTGGAGAGATACTTTTTAGAAGGGTCTATAGGGATAGGGCAAGAGGTTATGACTTTAAACTGAGGGTAGATTTAGATTAGATATCAGGAAGAAACTGTTTACTGTGAGGGTGATGAGACACTGGCACAGGTTGGCCAGAGAAGCTGTGGCTGCCCTGTTCCTGAAAGTGTTCAAGGCCAGTTTGGATGAGGCTTGGAGCAACCTGGTCCAGTGAAAGGTGTCCCTGCTCATGGCAGGGATCTTAGAACTAGATGATCTTTAAGGTCCTTTCCAATCCAAACCATTCTGTGATTGTTGGAGAGCTGGAAGTCCTGCTAATATTTGTTTGCTTTGCTAAGAATTACCATTTCAAATAATATTCTGAGAGATATGTAAGCAATACGTACTTATGGAAAGCATAGGCAGGTGAAGAGAAAAGAATTACTATTGTTTTGGAAAACAGTGAAATCAACTTAGCAACTCTATGTGGCTTTTGTGAAATGCAAATCCTGTACTGTGGTCAGTAACTTGCTTGTAGGAAGCAACAAGTAGTATCCATTAAATTTGGATAACATTATTCTATTTAACTGTTCAAGGTTGAAGATATTGACAGTACTGTGCTCACCAATCTTTTTACAAGCTGGTGTTTGTAAACAGTTACACTGGGGTATTTGAGGTGCTGATCTGTTACCACTTATGTATACATGTTACCTTTAGTAGTTTGGTGGTTTTTGTATAATTTCAAGTATTTCAAGGCCTAAAATAGTGCCTAGTTAAATGTTCAAGAGGGTGATTCTGTGGGGCCTGGATCTAGTTTATGCATTTTCCATTATTAGTGCTATGTAACTATGCATAATTCTGTGCCATAGTTGAAAATGTGGAATATCAATGGCAGGTGGGGGTGGAAGAGAGAGGGAATGTAATGGACAGCTGAATCAGGCTCATAATTTTTGTTTGAGAAACCATGGGCTCTGTTTATGAAGAAACGCCTTTAAGTTTCTGTAGGTTTACATACTGCAAGTTAATTCCATCTTTAATGAACATAACTGGGTTTGATTTGTTTTAAAATGTTGAAATTGTTTGGCATGTGCAGGGGGTCTATAGATTGTCTATATATTGTATTCTGGAGAGGTTCCTTGCACCCACACTTCAGGAATGAGAAACTCATGTGCTACAGCCATATAGAGACCATATAAATAGATGCAGTAGTGTTTGAGTCCTTGTGATGAATCAGTTAGCAGGGAAGCATATCTACTTCCCAGGGAGACACAGTGACATGTAAATGTTTGATTCTGCTGTAGTTTGCCAAGAGTGTAAATATTTTTATATGGAGATATACAATATTAGATCATTCCCTGGATTCTTCTCCCATGCATTTTGTACAAAGAATGCACAGTTTTCAAGCACTCACACCACATACTAAGATGAACCCTAGTTTCCGTGTTTCAAGTACTGTCATTGCAGTATAAGCAAGTATTTTACGTTGAGAAGTGTCATATGTTGGTCTTGAATATTGAACACATGTGAGAGACACATACGCAATTCCCCCTTCTTTTTTTAATCAAAAAACATTATAACAACGTGATCCCTCTTCCTGAAAAGTGTTCAAATTCGTATGCATTGTCATATTCCTTTCCAATTGTATTTTAACTTTCAAGGATGGATTGTAAAAAATTGAAACATGGGTGTGCTGTCTGCTCCTTTTCTGAATGAAGAGGGTGAAGACAACTGAACTTGAAGGAAAGATAAGCATATAATCAGTTTAATAAGTCATTTCATTGCCTGATATATTACTAGATGGTAACGCAAAATAATCACATCATGTAGGAGTCATGGCCCCTTAAACGAATGTCTTGACTTCTGCAAACGTATGGCCCATTCATGTGTAGAACCATAAGAACCTAAGCAACTGTATTATTGTACAGCTTGAAAGGAAAATGGGCTTCAGTGTGATTGGAGATAAAAAGCTAGCGTGCTTATTTGATATAGAAGCCCCAGCAAGTGCTAGAATATGTAGTGAATTAGGCTTGGATGGCAAGGGTGTATTGCATGGGAGGAAGGACCCTTCAGGAGTACGCAGGATGTTGCTAGACTTCTGAAACTGTGCCTGTAAACCTTTCTCACCATTGCTATCTCCACATCATTTTGATTATGTTATATGAGCTGTGATTTAAAGAGGCACATTTTCTCCTCTGTTTTCCCTATTCCTGAAAAGGATAGGAATGAGTGGAAGTCACTACTGTCCATTTAGTGCAGGTTTATGTCCTCTGTCCTTGCAGAAGCAGCAGATGCCATCCCAGGAAGCTTTCTTTTGGGGCACACTTACTAGAGGTCCATGGATGATGAGTTAGATACATGATGTGATCTCATCTCATTGTTAATACTTCTTCAGTTGCATCAGAAGCAGCTAAAAAGCTATATAAAGTAAAATAGATGTTCCATTAAGAAATTGCTGTGCTTGCCCCAGGGACATTGAAGGACTGAATGGAAAAGATCATGTCTCTGATACAGATGGGAGGAGAGATATGGATGATTTTATTAAGATTTCATACAGAATATAGAAAAAGTTTGGGGACTACTGCACTAAAATGAGCTTCCTTTCAGAAACTTACTGAAAGCAGCTATTTACTGAGGATATCAGTTGCAGCCATCTGGAAATGAGGGTCAAACAGAGCTGATTATTGCCAGCCCAGAATTAGGTTTCTCAATAACTGTGCAGCATTGCTGAGCACCTACTTTTTAACCCTGAATGACATTTATTAAGTTTGCACAGGCAGTGGACTGATGGAGTCACTTCCTCATTATTAAATGTGCTTTTTTCTAATCTTGCATCATCTCAGTGCTTTATTTAAAACTAAAATCAATATTCATGGTGCAGAGGGCTTTTTTCCCCAACTCTTTCACAAATCTCCTAAGTATTTCTTAGTTTTCAAGTACCTTCAGTGCAGACAGTGAGTACAATACATCTGCAAGACAGTCTCAGAGATATTGCTTTAAGTTCTTTAAACTCTAAGAAAAAGCCAAGGTTGTCATATTGGTTTTGTGCCTTCTCAAAAGGGGATTTCTGCCTTGTATATGAAAAAAACAGTTACTGACAAATGTTGCTATGCTGCAACAAATGATGTAAAAGAACAAAATAAACAATGTTTTTTCTTGATCACGAATGTAACAACTTAGTCATTGTACAGTGTTGCTATCAAGTAATCACAGAGTTAATTGCTGGAGTAATATTTTTAAAATAATATAATGGGATTTTCAGAAGCTAAGTGAGAATAAATGAAAGATGAAGCATAAATTATTTCAATCGTACGTGCTGCCCAAAGAATATTCCATAGCAGATGTGTCAATTTAAACCACGACAACCCTGCACAAAAAAGTGAAGTAATGTCTTCATGCCAAAGTCATTAAATATTCTGTAATATACTTTGCTTTTTGCATTATACTAAAATTGTAATGCTAAGAGAACCCTGGTTCTGTTGTCATGTTTTGAGGGTTTTTTTATTCTTTTTTAACAAGAATATGGGAAGCAATAAGCTAAAGTCTTCTCTGTGAATTCTTTAGGGAATGGAAGAAGTATTATTTTAAACTGTATACATTAAGATTAGTCACTAAAAATAAAATGAGAAAGAAATAATGGCATTTCATACAGAGAAAATGAAGACTTTTAGGCCTAGAACTCTCTGCAATGAATCAATCAAAATGGAGTGAGTAGATAGAAGGATTAAAGGACTGTAATAAGACCACGCTACAGATGACCACAATGGGAAAGGCTGTGGAAAGAAGAAATACTATATGATAAGATAGCTATGTGTAGATAATAACACGGTGATGATGGCTGATAACACCTACATAATATTAATTTGAAAACCTTTGAGACACCATGGAAGTAATAGCTGTTGCAAATTGCTGCTTCCTGAATCATATCAGGATCAGCTTAAGCACAAGTCCGGCTGTAGCAAAGCTAATGCAAATACCAACCTGACTAAATAAGAAATAGTTAGTACACAAGCATCTCCCTGGGAATTGAACCAATTGCTACCAAATAAGCCAGACATGATTTCAGCAGCTTTTGTTTTAAAAAGAATCCGACTGACATGGAGAATGGATTGAGTCAACCTTAGCACAGAGGATAAAATACTGAGGCAAAGATGATTATAAAATTGGCCAAGGATATTGATATGTTGTTTTTATGCACTTATGATAGTTCCACAAACTGGGACAGGGTGGGTCTTTAAGAAGCATTAGATTATAAATGCAGCATAATAGTTCTACAGTCAACTTTGATTAAGAAATTAAGTGCTGTATTTGGGGTCTGCTTCAGTGAAGACTTTCTACTTGCTGATTCCCTTGCCTGTAGCAGCTCAATTAGTAGCTACCAGTTGCATCTCCTAACTTCACAAACAATAATGTAAACTTTACAGAGCTATTAATAAAGTCTATCTTAAAGCTTACACATGATTTTATGATTTCTTTTTGATTGAGAATATTTAATGTGGCAAAGGGGACTTATAAGATTGAGAAAAAATTGCTGACATTTCAGAAGAAGAGAGAGAAAGATGCCAGACCAGATAAAACAAAGGAAAAGGGGGAGGAAAATAAGAAATGAAAAGGTAGTGGAAGCAGCTGGTCTGATCTCAGGCTAGAAGACAGAAAACTTTCTCCTTGTACTCCTCTATAAAGCATTTGTGAAGGAAATATTGCAGAGAAGAGGATAGGGAAGTCCTTGTTAGGTCTTCTAGATTTTGTTATTAAAGGAATTTGTAAAGGTTTTGCTGAAAAAGAAATTTGAGAAATGCAAGGTAGAAGTAAACCGTCTGATCAGAAGGGTGGAACACTTTTTTTCTAGTGTGAAAAACCAGTACCAATAGTATTTAGAATCATAGAATAATTCGGGTTGGAAAGGACCTTAAGATCGTCTAGTTCCAACCCCCCCTGCCATGGGCAGGGACACCTCCCACTAAACTATGCCACCCAAGGCTCTGTCCAACCTGGCCTTGAACACCACCAGGGATGGAGCATTCACAATTTCCTTGGGCAACCCATTCCAGTGCCTCACCACCTTTACGGTAAAGAACTTCTTCCTTATATCCAATCTAAACTTCCCCTGTTTAAGTTTTAACCCGTTACCCCTTGTCCTATAACTACAGTCCCTAATGAAGAGTCCCTCTCCAGCATCCTTATAAGCCCCCTTCAGATACTGGAAGGCTGCTCCGAGGTCTCCACACAGCCTTCTCTTCTCAGGCTGAACAGCTCCAACTTTCTCAGCCTATCTTCATACGGGAGGTGCTCCAGTCCCCTGATCATCCTCGTGGCCCTCCTCTGGAATTGTTCCAACAGTTCCATATCCTTTTTATGTTGAGGACACCAGAACTGCACACAATACTGCAAGTGAGGTCTCATGAGAGCAGAGTAGAGGGGCAGGATCATCTCCTTTGACCTGCTGGTCACACTCCTTTTGATGCAGCCCGATACAGTTGGCTTTCTGGGCTGCGAGTGCAGTTTCTAGTACTCTTCCCAAGACATCTATTATTGAGCACTGCTGGAAACAGAATATCTGGCCTGTTACAACAGGCTTATTATCTTATAGAAAAGCTTGACATAAAATGTATTGTCAGGAGATAGAGCATGTCATGTTAACCTGAATCTTGAGGTGCAACAGGAGAACATTGAAACAGTAGCAATGAGTTTATAGAAGAAATACTTGAAGCACTGTGTACCCAAGAATGTCATTAATATGAAACATTGTCAGCATCACACTAATGCATTTTACTATACAATTTTTGTTATTTCTTTTTACCGCAGTAATTTGCTGGTAGGCAGGTTGGTTTCTAGCCGCAATCTTTCTTGTTACTAGCCACAAAATCAGTATTTTTCTTTTTTTCCAAGTATGTTGGCTTTATTTGAACTTTCTTTTAAAGAAAGTACTTTAAAAAAGCAAGTAGCCATTTTTAATCCCATTTTTCAGCTGGGAGAAAGTGAGTCATGAATTAATTCAGTGAACCACAGAATATTCTTCGCAGTGAGTTATGGATAAAATCAGGAACAGAACATAGACCTCCTCAAGCTCCATTCTCCTTCCTCTTACCTACTTTATATGGTTATTTTACAGCTGTCTGTGAACGCAGCTTGTAACAAACAGTCCTATTTGGGATATAATGGAGACTTATTTGTGGTATTTAATGATGCAACATGACATGGAAGGGATGCTCTTCAAAAAAGATTCATGCCAGTGACTTGCACCATGCAAGCACAGATGTTCAGCAAAGCAGCAGTGAGATGTTCACCATAGTTTTTAGTTCTGTCTAGCAGATCCCCTCCAAATGTGTAATCTCCTGCAGTTTGTCCATTATGTTTCTGTTTGGCAGAAAGGAAGCTGCTGCTGTGCTAACATTCATCACTGAGCTTTTTACTGTGGGTCTGCCGTTCTTATGTCGGCACGCTTATCTGAAATCAGCATGGGGATGTATCAGACCTGGGGAGGGCTTTTCTTTGCCAAAATGTATTTTCTTCTCCTGTAGTATTATATTCCTTTCTGTCTCTGAAAATAGGTAAGAAATAGGGATAATAGCAAAATACCAGAAGTAAGGAAAAGGCTTCAGCTATATAAAGTTATATATTCGGGTTTGGGTTGTTTTTTTCCCCCACTGCCCTTATGCAATCAGTTGAAATACAGATTTCAATATGTGATACTGCAGGAGGTCTGATAGCCCATTTCTACCTTCTTTAAGCGGCCAGTCATTTTATTTCAGTGACACATTTTGGCTCATACCAACAGCAGCAGTGTGGTAGGGAATATTTTTGTTAGCTGGGGATGGGGTGGAGGTGATGTTGCTTTTTTGGACAGGGGAAGGATTTGAGTATTATGCAAGTTTTTCATTATGATTTCTATATCACCAGTTGTGGCAGATTAGAAAATGCTGGAAAATAGGATAGCTGGTTTTGTATGTAGAGCACAGACACTGAAAGCACCTCTGCTGATGAAAAGCGATTTTTGCATATCTCTTGAATCTTCGTACTCCTTTCAGTAGGAATGACATTTGTAAAAAGACTGGATCAAATTTTCAGGCATGCTGAATATCTACTGTCTGTTAACTTCAAGTTATCTTGGGCCTGTTCAAAAAAGCTGAATGTTAGGACCAATGAAGTGTAGGGTATCTCTTTTCAATAGCAGTGGAGACAAGATGTCTTTAAATCTTCGTGTTTTCTCTATTTACATGTTATAAAGTCTGTAAATACACTTAATTTAATAGACTATTTGCATGTAGTAGTACTGCGTTTCACTACTTAAACATTTTTTAACGCTGTTATGTTTTTCATTTCCTTTTCTGAAATGCCAGATGACCATTTTAATTCTTAAATGAAGTTGAACTCATGGCACCAGTAAACTAATCTGTAACCTCAGAAAGAGTGGCAGCATCCATACTGCAAGCAGTATAAGCTCTAGCAATTAATAACCTACAATATCTATAATAGTAGGTGCAGAGGCTGTAGATATGCTTTATGTAGACATCGTAAACAGCAAATCTATATAAAAGGAAACATGCAGGGACTTTCCTATTCTGTAATTCATGCTTCCTGAATTTGGTGCAGAATTATTCTCTTTTGAATCAAGCCATAGCATCCAACTTACCATTGTCTCTAAAATTTCTAGTAATGAACAACTGTCAGTGTTAACTTATACAAAACAAAGTGAAAACTGATGTATTGTCTGAGCTGGAAGCACGGCTCTGCAAGAGGTGTGAAGTGTGCTTCTCACAATGCACTCTCTTTGTCAAAGTACTAAGGATACATATCTAAGTGTTTATACTAATTTTTGGTGCTGATCAGACATCCATTGCTCTTTTTGTTCCTGATTTTATCCATAACTCACTGCAAGGAATATTCTGTGGTTCACTGAATTAATTCATGACTCACTTTCTCCCAGCTGAAAAATGGGATTAAAAATGGCTACCTGCTTTTTTAAAGTACTTTTTTTAAAAGAGAGTTGAAATAAAGCCAACATACTTGGACAAAATATTAATTTAGCAATTTGGAATTCTGATTAATAACCTTTTTCAAGGGTTCTCAAGTATAAGCTCAATTTACCTCTAGTTAGTATCTGTAAGTCAATTTGTTCTTTTATTTTTTCATCTTGAAATTCAAGTAACCACACCTAAATCTCTTCAGATGTTTCTCTTTTCCATAACCATTCAGTGTTATTGTTTTCAGTAGCAGTAAAAAGTAATCATTCTTGAGACATCAGCTGATATGGCACCAAAGGGAGGTGATAAAAGTTTAAGGTAAAAATGTGTTCTCTGCAAACTAATGTGTCTTGCAGCTAAAAATACTTTAATTTATATAATTTATATAATAACTGCTGCAATCTCTTTTGGAGAAGCACATATTGCAGGTGTAGAAACCTTTCTTCTGTTACTGGTTGGGGTTTTTTTATTTACAGCCTTAAAAACAGAATCTGCACTTCTAATAATGTCCAGGTAGTTCTTACACAATTTTTTTTGATTCATTTTTTACAGGCAACTATTGTGTTCAGGTAGTTGCTAAGAGTAATTTTATCCAGAAATGATTCTGAAATTACAATGTAAATAGCTATGGAATTACAGAAGAGACTCTACCACTTCCATGTAAATCAATTTAAATAAAATAAAAAACCCGACTACTTGTTAGAAATTATTTGAAAATAAGTAGTGTACCAGAGCCTTGAAGTACATTGCTGCAGATACTAGACTTGTTTGTGTTATCTTCTGGCGATTCAATTTAACGTATTTCATTTGGATATATACTGCATTCTGACATAAAAATTTTCTGCTTAGAATTCTGTATTTCTGTGATGAAAGTTAGAAAAAAACACAAAGCAGAAATGTAGCTGGAGAAAACATGAGCATCAAGAAACCTTAAGACAAAGATTTAGTCTGGCTAAAATTACATACTTAAATGCACATTTAGGCACCCATGAAAAAGACATCTACCTTATGCCAAAATGAAATATTGTATAGGCAGAAATGTCTTCTGTGACCAGGATGTGTAGTCAGAGAATTTTGTTTCACGATGTTTGCTTAAAAATAAAATAAAAGCTCTTGGTGAAAATCAGTCTGTTTCTCCCATCTATAATGGTGCTGTGCTGTGCAACTTTGCAGTGCAACTGGATTTTACTTAGTTTGTGGGTATTTGAATCAGCAGGCAAAGGGAGCTGTGGTGGGTATTATAACATTTTATTATTGATGTATCAGTTTGAAAGACGGTGAGAAATGTAGCTGAGGAAAGTTAAATTAGTGAAAAGTCCCTTATATGTCTTCTAAGACTGGAATTATTTTGCGAGAAGGAGAAAGAGGCAGTGGAAGAAGTGGCCAAAAATGGCAACCGAAGTGATTGAGAGCTTGGATTTACCTCTAGATAGGACACAATATGAGGGAAAAAAAGTGATAGTTCAGTATGAAAATTAATTGAGCAGATACATGGCAGAGGTTTGTGCCAACTAATGGTATGACTGATGACTAGATAGACTGTGCTCACGTTTGTGCTTTATGATGTTAAAAGAACATGCTTTAAAAATAAATACACATGTTTAAAAATTTATACTTTTTCTGCATGGTAGATAATGAGCTCATGAAACTTGCTGCCACAATGTATAATTAAATTCAAGAGTTTAAATGGGTTTGGGTTTTGGTTTGTTTGTCTGTACTTTCTTCAGGATGTTGTTATTGTGTATTTTCACCTTAAGATACTTGGGGGAGAGAGTAAGGAGACATCTCAGAATGGAAATAAAACAATGCATTCTGCCTGATCTCTTTGAAAACAAACTGCTTTTCTGATCAAGTGTGGAATAATGTATAGCAGCGGAAGGACTGCAAGCTGATGTGTTAAGTTAGAAGGCTGAGCAGTAGGCATGTTAATTTTTTATTATTTTTTTTTCTTGACACTTGTAGTTACTCATGTGTTTTTTCACATTAAGAAACTGGAACAAGAAAGGACTCTGCGTCAGCTTAGTGTCTAAGAGACACTAAACAGTCAGGAGCTGGTGTATGACCAGGACTCCCATTATTTCTGGGCTAACATCTGTAACTGTTGTTTTCAGACTTTTCTCTCTGATGAGTTTTGCAGCCACTTTAGTGCCCTTAACAGCTCATTCTGTGCAGAGAGGGGCAGCATTGTTCAGCAGTGTAACAGTTCACCTGGCACCATTGTGTCATCTTGATTAGAAACCAGTTGCATGTGATGCAGTGTTTTGTTTTATTTCAAGAGCAGGGTATACACTTTCATGGAATTGGGGGTGGCGTAGGGGTTTTAAAATAGAAAGAAAAGGTGAGGGCTTGGTGAAGCTGTGCAGTTAAGTGGAAAATATTACATCTGCCTAGCACCATGGTGATCCTTGGGTAGGACAAGGATCCTTGTATGTCACAATTCTTGCATGACAAGAATGTCAAATGTCAAAATTCTTAGTATGTACAGTGGCTACACAGAATTTACCGTTTGTTTTTTTTATTTATATATGGATATATACATAATTTGTGTGCATAGTCTATCAGTGCAGGAGATGATTGTAGCAAGCATATAGAAAACTGGTGTTTTCATCTGTGCAGTTGGAACTGGATTCCTAATGCAGGCAGGCAGAAGCATGGAGGTAGCCTTAGCAATCAGTGGTGGACAACAGCTGTTGGGCTTTGGGAAAAGGCTGCAGACCTTCCACAGTGTTACTCCACAGTTGTAAAGTAAGTGCCATTTAATCCCAGCAATTTTGGTGACTGCATTGTCAGTGTCTGTTAAAGGTGGTGAGTGAATGTGCTGATGTGGCCGCTATAGATTCAAGCAAGTGCTTAAACTGTTTGCAAGTGCTTAAATCCTTTCAGCTCATGACATATTTGTGAGCTTCCTGTTGAAGGAAGTGGAGTATGAGCAACGTGATTTTTCGTATACAGTAGCACATTTACAAATGTAAAAAACCCTTGGGATTGGAGAAATTAAGGTTGTTTATAGGTTGTGGACTATGAGAAAACAGCTTGAATTGGTCTACACTTTATACTTTCTATGCCAATATAAATATTTTGAAATAGGCAGCTTGTTCTAGCTCAATATAATTTGAAGTAGGTTAGATATTTATAGGCATGTGTAATAAGTAATAGCACTCAACTTTCTAAATGATATGCAGAAAACGGAGCAGAAAATTCTAACTATTTCATATGCATAACTGATGTATGTATATATGATTAAAAGTATGAAATTCTAGGCATACATTTTAGAAAGTGTTGGGGTAAAAGTAGCCTCCTCTGCCTTAAATACTATTGGGAAACCATGGTCATGCACAATGAAGGAACATTAGAGTAGTTCTTTACTAGGATGTGAGGCTGGAGATTCCCATTTTTGCCTTCTCTATTTTCTTGGAAATTGGTAAAGTAATATGAGGCTTCTCCCTTTGGGAGCAGTCTTTCCCCTCTTGGAGATGAACAGAAAGTTACTTTGAGCATTTCCTGGTACAAGAACTGCTTAAGGCAAATCAAAGTGTCTGTCTAGAACACCAGGCAGAATATGGCCAAAAAGCTGTAGTCCATTCCTCACTGTCCATTCTAGAGCTGGGCTTATTAATGCTGCAGGAGAGATGGGTGTGAGGAAGGGCAGGAGAGGCTGCCTTTCTGTCCCACCCCGCACCACGTACCCGCTTTTCCAATGACAGAAGGAAAGAGACTGTCCTGTTTCCATCCCTTACTTTTCCAGGCCACAGAAGTCTAGCCTCTCTCATAGTTCTTTGTACAGAGAAGCCTTGAGCCAGCTCTGCCCTGGAAGATTTATGATTTTGTTTTTAGACTTAGATTATCTCTTGATCTGCTGCAGTCCTAAGTAGAGCTCAAGAGTTTTGAGCAAAAGAAGGAACATCTGTGCTATGCTTCTGCGCAGCATCTAGAATCTTTCGTTACTGTCAGTAGTGTGTCTCTGTACCAGTGCAAGTGCTTTTCTTACAAAGCAGAGAGACCATTGGCAAGGGAGAGATTCAGTTTGTTTAGCTTTTGCTCTTCTGTACAGTAAATTACTGTCTGAGTGCATGCTAAGAAATTGCTGTAACAGTGCCAGAAAAGAGGCAATTTGTTTACTGCTAAGTCCAAACTCCAGAGTTTGTAAATACTCCATAGTACTCCATGGGCAGTTGTTCCTATCTCTTTGGTATGCTGTGGAGACAGTGGTTTCTTGAGTTGGTCATAATGATTGAATCACTTCCAGAGTATTGTCAGGTTGTCCTGCTCAGGAAGGACAGGAGCAGCAGGAGCTACAAAGTAGCAAGAAATTGACATAAAAGTGAGTTCACTTTTATGTCAACAAAGACAAAAGGGGAAAATAAACCAGAGTTAGCATCCTGCACTCCATCACTTCCATGCCATGCTGCCCAAGGGACTCAAGCACATGGATTCAAATCTGGCTTGTTACTGCAAATGCATTTTGGATATATCAAAATAGGAACTGATGTTATTTTTCATTTTTGACATATCTTTCTCAACAATGCATGGAAAGGATTTTGTCTGAAATAATTTGAACCTGGAAATCAGACCAGTTTCTTTGTGCTGTAGCAGAATTTCTCTTCCTTTTCCACATATAGCTAAGTTGTACCAACAGGGTGAAGTAATGGAGTTTCAGAACTGACATTTTTAGCGAAAAGGTGGACTGGCTTTTTTATAAACATAAGCAGGCATCACTGTCACCCTGCAGGTACCTGCATAAATGTTTTCTTCTGTCTTCCATCTTTGCTTCCCTCTGTGGACCCTCAGCCTTATTGATTTTAGCTTTGCTTGGGTTCCAGTCTGATTCCCTAGTAATTTACACACTATATCCCTGTTAGCACCATGTTTGGAAGATTAGTATTTTTTGTCTTGGCAGTCAGAAGCATCTTCCTCTTCGTAATCCAAACTAGTACCACTTTCTTCTCAAGTGAAAAGAGTAAGTACGTGCAGGAACTGTCCCAACAGACAGAAATTGTTATGCGGCTGACTGTGCAGTCCTTGTCTTTGAGTGCTACTCAGACGTGTTCTTTCTCTTGAAACACAACCCAGGAAATTGCCGTTTTGTGGCAAAACTGATAAAGTTGTCCCCAGTGATGAAAGAGTTTAACAGAGGATTTCCTTTTTTCTTTCTCCTGCTATGATTACAGCTGTATTTCTCTTACAGTTCTTGGTTCTTTATAGGATGACACAACATGACCAATTTGTTCTTTCATGTCATGGGGTGATATGTGAAAACTCTTTTTGGAGTAGAAAGCTGCTCACCCAGGAGCCAGTGAGAAGCCAGTTCAAAGTTGAACAAGCATCTTCATGCAGAGAGGGCTCTTGGCAGCCCAGACAGGGTGGAGATTTTAATGGTATGTTTAGTGAAAACCATAAGGGAATGTTTTAGCAGATACTATCGCTAACTAAATTAAAGATTGATAATTTAATTTTGCTTCCAAAGAAAGATGATGAGAGTTGCATCCTTCCTCTCTGTGATTGGTTGGGAAAAATGCTGTTAATATAAATTATATTCTGGCACTGGAGAAGTGTCCCCAACAGTATTCCTTTCATTTTGTTGATTAGATAGCACCAGTGCACAGAAGTGACAGCTATACCATTAGGGCATGTTCATGGCTAAGATAAGATAAATAGATCCTCATGTTAACACTGCCTCTTCTGTAATTTCGCATAAAGAGTGCACTCAACAAAATGTCTTGAGTTTCTTAGCTCCACAGTGTACATCAGGAGGAGCCTTATAACAGCATGATCAGGATTTTGTTACTGCTGCCAGATTACAAAGAAGCATTTTTAAAAGTAGGTATCCATGCAATGTGTGCACCTGTAGTGATTTACCATAGATGGTTGTGTGGCATTTATCACCTCAAAAACTAATCTGCTAGAGCAGTGAATGTCATTATAGCCATTTCACAGATAATGAGTGTGGACTTTGATACAGTGCAGTTCAGCTTCAGGAGTCGGTGGCTGATCAGTCACATGGCAGGTTTATGGAGAAGCTGGAAGACACTACTCCCAAAGATAATCCTTCCTTCCAAAATGAGAGCTTTATAAGCAGCAGTTCTTACTGTGTTGTTTTGTTAAGGTAGAACTTATTTCAGCGTGGACAAAAAACCCCTGGAGTTGCCAAATGGCAGGTCACAAATGAAATTAAAAACTTTTTTCCCGTCTTAGAAACAACACATTGTCCTTGATATTGCAATAATGAGCATATTGTAGAGACAGAGATACCAGCCTGTATTTAGAGAGTGAATCACAGCCTGGTTTACTGTGATGTCTGTGTTTTAGTAAGAAAACCAACTCTATGGGATATATGGGTGTGAGAATTTAATGGGATTTGATTCTCTTGCTGGGGTTCATACCTATAGAGGAAAGTTGGGAAATCTGAATTGTGAGTCCTACAAAAACAGAAGGGAATATTAGCCAGTATTTTAAAATGAAACCTTGCAATTAGCTTTATGGCTTGCTTACATGTTCAAGTGCTTGAGGTTAACAAGAGTCTTGAATCTTTCTTGGAGGATAAAGGGTTTCAGATACGGGTTGTGTACCAAGATACACTCATCTGCTCACAGTCAGCAAGTACATGCCTGACAAATCCCAGTGGGATCACAAACAGGGCAGTCATGCCATCTCCCATGTCCTGTGTGACTCACAGCTGTATCTACCAACCCAGCAAAATCTTGCAGCTCATTAAGTGATCGGTAGGCAGTCACAGCAAATCACAATGAGGATGTCATTGAAGAGCCTGGACAAAAGCTCTTGACCAGCGATACTGTTTGTTCTATAGTAATTGCAGTGTCTGAGTGTTTTTCAGGGGTATACACAAATAAAGCACATTACTATAATCCACAGATAATACAGTCATTGTCACAGTATGAACACTTAAACCCCACATTTAACAAGCTTGGAATTTCTAGCATTTATTTTAGCCCTTTTTAAAAAGGAAAAAAAAAAATCACTATTGCATCAGTAAATCTGGTTTCAACAGGTTTAAGCATCAGCATATACAAAAAAGAATCAGAAATGCAGATGTATCAATCATGGAAAGGCATGTTACCAAATAAAGAATACATACTCAGTAGCTGCTTTAAAACGCACATGAAGGAAATGGCATCGCAGTTATATGCCTGCCTGTCTGCCCATGAGACATACCTAAGAATTAGAAGATACAGCACAAAAGAGAACTGGGAGCAAATAAAGTCATATTGCTGGGGCAGGAGCCAATGAAAGGAA
This sequence comes from Psittacus erithacus, assembly GCA_009867235.2. NCBI lineage: Eukaryota > Metazoa > Chordata > Aves > Psittaciformes > Psittacidae > Psittacus > Psittacus erithacus. The sequence continues at coordinate 67,062 of WYDI02010017.1, forward strand.
AAGGTTTGCTGTTCCTCCTCCTCCTCCTCCTCCCCAGTCCACTAGATAAAGGATGGTTTGTAATCATGAGGGATGGACGGTCGGGGGCTGGGTGGTGTGTTTTTATCTTTTTTTTTTTTTTGGTGATTAAAAGAGGGGGAGTACAGAAAGTCCTGTCTTGTCAGTGAGTCAGAGTCGATTACAAAGGACAGTGAACGCAGAAGAAAAAGACAGCTAAAAAAGATGCTGGTTGCTTTTATTTTTTTTTTTCCTACTAAAGAGCTTAAGAGGGAGACGAAAAGTTCCTTTATCTAAAACGAAAAGAAATGAAGACATTTGCAGTTTCTAAGCCAGCACAAAGGCTCAGCTGATAGTTGTACATTCTCCCTTGCAGGAGATCAAGTTTGGGAGTGACCTCAAGAATTTTTCTCCCTTGACCTTCTAGGTGGAGGTACTGCAAATTGGAAGGAGGGAGTTTGCATTGTGCAATCCCACACAACTTGTATGGGAATCCCACAGGTTTTGACATGAAGTGGAAGCCCTTTAGGGAGGTTGTTTGTTTTGCCATTTGCAGATAACCTGTACGTGGCTCCTGGGCTGATAGTGCCAACTTTAAAAACTGAGAAAATGCGCAATTATTTGGGCTCTTGAATAACTTGAGCAGGAACAAAATGGGAAATGGTTCACAGTCTCATTCCTCTGAATCTTTTATGACTAGTGTTGGTCAAATTGGTTGATGAGTATAGCACTGATTACTCTGCCATAAACAGCTTCCTCTTAGCATGCAAACCTCCCCAGTAATCCTTACTGTAGTTGTATAGCAGAGGATGGATATGATTTATCCTATAGTGAGGATCCTGCCCTGCAAGAAAGTTGTGACCTTCTCTTCTGCTATTTCCAGCTTCAGCTGGTCAGCAGATTAAAAGACTAAATTTGTGCCATGTGAAGGTCAGGAAAACAAGCTAGCATCCTTGAGTTTAAACTGGGTGCCAAGATACCAAAATACTTGGTGGAATGAAAAGAATATGTACTGAGCAAAATAAATGTCTACTAATCAGTCACATCAGGGAAACTTCATCTTTGTAGCTATTTTGCTGGCCTCTCACTCCTCAGACCCTGACATTGCATCAATAGAGTGGAGTGAAATAATTATAACACCTGCTGGGGCCAGAATACTAGTTTTAACAGACTATTTCTTTTAGCTTGCTAGGTTGAAGATGGACTACATCTTTCACCGGATCAGAAACACATACTAACCTCTGTTTTATGGGGAGGTTTGTGAAAACAAAACTAAACACAACCAATCCCTACCATTTCAGTAAATTCTTACATAAAGCAGAAAGTGGCTCAAATAACTCAGCAGGAAATTATTTTTTATATTGACTTCAAAGGTCAAACGGGTTTTAGAGTGGGTGGTGAATATCACTCACTGTGCTAAGCATCAACCATTTTGTCTTATGATACAGTTTGTGCTCACTGAGACCTCAAGACTTCTTTCACACTTGCCTTCTCGTCAGGATCTGAAGAGAAGGGTGTCACTTTGCCTAGCATTTGGAACTAAGCTGTCCTAACTTGCTAAACCTTCTCATCCAGGTTCAATGCCAGAACAGAATATTTTGACAACTCCTGAGTTTTGTTCTACTACATCAACAGGAAAATAAAAATTATGGGCTTTCTTTTGCTTTTTGGAGTACTACAGTTGAAAGCTAGATGACTTCAACGTAAATATTCTTGAACTTTTCCCCTCCAAATGTCAAGAGCATAGTTGGCTGAGGGACTGTCATTGCGTGCTCTGGATACGTACAAGTCAATGACAGCTACCAGGCAATGGCAGGAAATACTCCACTAGATTTACATTCTAGGCTCTGCACTGACTGGGTAACTATATTAAGTTTCAGAAAGAAGAAATCTCCATCTAAAACAGATCATTTTTCTTTCCAGAAAACAGAATTATTTACTACCATTATAGTAGCTGTCAGTGAAGTTTTTCTAGTCTGGTTTCTGTCCAGTCTCTTTAGAGTTCTTAGTAGCATAGGGTTATCATTGCAAGGATAATTGGGCACGGTTACCCTAGCTTTTATGTCCTCTCATATGGGCACATAAGGACCAAAATGTACAAGCATAGGAACGCTTAATGCTGGTACTGCTAGGAAAACGTGTGTTGTGTACATGTGCCTCACAGACTCATACAATAGAATGCACATGGAATACATCATCTTGAAGCATCAGAGCTATTGTAGGATAAGTAATTGCTTCATCTTAAGCTCCATCCAGATGCACAGCCCACAGTCTTGGCCAGGAGTTCACTCTTTAACCAGAGCCTGGTGAGAATAAGATCTTTGCAGTACAAATGTTGCCACGTTTAGCCGCATTTTTCTCACTTGAAACAAGATTGCTCTAATCTGTTTTGCATGTGGCTACAGCCTGAGATCATTTTGAAATGGAAACTAATGCAGAATGTCACAACTCGCTCAGGATACCATTCTGCAGTGAGCTCTCATTACACAGGTGCTCAGTTTCTGCTGTGGTTGCCAGTAACTTTTTTGAATAAAGTTGTGGGTCTTCACTTCCCTGCACTAAGCTGTTGCTATTAGGAGTAGTGGGTGTGGTAGTTCAGAGGTAACTACCCATGCAAGGGCTGCAGCTCTGGAGTTCAGCCCCTTTCTCTGGGAAAAGAAGGGGGGGAAAAAGCTCCAAGACTGTTTTGTACCATCCTAACAGTGTGGTTGTTAACTATATCTAGAATCATAGAACCATAGAATCGACTAATATGATCAGTGATGACAGTGTAATTATCTGTGCTACTTCCTATTGAGTCATCTTTTCCTTGGGTGTGCTCTGTTGCTCTGCCTTTTCCCTCTTTCCCCTGTCTGGAGGGTGATTATGAATACTGCTCTGAAACGCTATTAGAAAGCATGCATTTTTCTCTTCTGAAATTTAAAACAAATGGCAGTCTGTCAGGGGACACAGGTGGCAGATGTTGGCTCTGCTCAAAGGTAAAAGAAATCTTTCAATCTAGCATCTGAAGAATGGGTATACAGCTTCACAGAGGGAGAATTTTGCTTTCCAATACATTACCAGTACTACTCAACTGAGATTAAGAAGTTTTCTTGAAACCATGATATTGTTTTACAAAAAAAACAGTCCCTCAAACTTTTGATGGATGTAATGACTTGTCTATCTGTAGAAACACTAAAACAGGCAAAGAGGAAGTAGGAATTTCTCTCCAGGTTTTCCAGCTACTGCAGAGACACAGAGTGGGAGTTCTTTCAAAGCTCCATGAGGTTAACAGGAAAGGCAATAGAAGTCAAGGTTCAGTCCTGATTACTTCATTGTATATTTTGATGAACATCTTAGGTTGCATTCACCATCATCAGTTTTCATATTTTTTGATCCTTCTGCCCTGAGATAATCTGTATATGCTCCATGCCTCATCACATTTCTCTTTCAGCAGTTTAATTTGAACAGAAGTCTGTTACAAACCACAAGATGCATGCCAACACTAACTGTGCAAAGAAATTGATAGTTTATTCTGATAAATGTATTTGTTTACTGGAAACCTGCTGCTTTATTGCTATTTATTTTTCCATAATAAGGTCAACAGATCTTCTCCTCCTGACGGAGAATTAGGTAATATTTAATTGCCATTCACCTGAAACATTGTTTTGACATAAATTATATTTAATGCTAATTGAATTATAGAATTTAAGCTTACCATGTTCAACAATTATGATCTCTGATACATATCCTGTTTATACAGAATTAAGGATATGTTATTAAATGCTTGGTCACCTTTGATATGTTATTATCAATTATATCCTTAATTATTATTATCTGTCATGATGGGCTCTATGAGTAAGGCAAAGTTGAGAGGTTATGTTTCTGAGTCTCTAATTTAAACTTGCATATATTCAGTAATGTTTGGAAAATTGGTCTGTGGCTGTGCAGTCCTTCCAAAAGAGTTTCTCCAAACAGATTAAGGAGAGTAGTAGTGGTTAGTTTAATAATAAAAAGTGGGGAATTTTTTTAAATCCCTTAATTGAGATTTAACATTTCCAAAATATTTGCTATGAAAATGGTGACTATGAGACATCATACGTACAGCTCGGGAGACATTTTCACATTTATCAACCTGAAGAAAACATAAAGAATAGGTTCAGATCAAAAGCAAGAGGCAGGAACCCAGGGTTTTGACTTCCATATTTTCGAAAGATATGCAACCGACAATGTTTGTGTATGCTGTCTGATCATTTATGCTAGCAAAAAAGAGACTGGCAAGATCAAAAGCTGAAGAGTAAAGTCCACCTAAGCTCTATTAAGAACACCTGGGTAAGAGCCAGGGTTCACTGAGTACTGAAAGATAAGCAATTTCATCTTTCTGTCTTTACCTCAGGAAACTCCTCAGGAAGCTCAGATGATCATTCAGTCTGGAATTGTCCCTTTTAAAGTGAAAATTAAATCATTAGTGAAATTTAACCATAATAAAATTAAGAGATGGCTTCTGCCTACTGCATTACACTGGTCTAATTGGAGAAAACAGAGAGATCATTTAATTTATTTTACTTTGCAGCAAAATGTGTTTGTTTGAATATTACCCCATAGCAAAGGTTCAGCAGGCAGGTGAGTTGCTACATAGCTACAAAGTACTGTCACTTGTCAGTCATACTTCCTTTGCCTAGGGGTTGGTATTCAGACTAAGTCATTGTCTATTGTATGTCAGTGAAGCAGCCTTGAGAGTTTTCATACCTGTGTTGTGAATTTGACCCATTCTTTACACTGAGCAACTGTCTGGAGTTATGGATTGAGAAAAAGAAAAACACTGAAATAAACTGTAAAATGCCTCTGATTCACAGCTCCTTCATAGCTGTTGTAAAATGTTAGTTTTGAAGCTATTGCATGGTATTGTCAATCCAAACTATTCATGCATATGAAGAATACTGACGTTATTAAATGGTTCACTAAAACTCTTGACGTTGTAAGGCGAGGCAATACTATTGCTTCAATCTGTGCTTAATGATAATTGAATTATTAATCTTGAACTTACCGTACTGAACATTTAAAATCATCATGTTCCTGCAGAATTAAAGCAAGTGAAAGAGAGAGAAACTATTAAATGGTTGGTCTCTTTCAATAAGTAGTATTATAAATTATATTCAACAATTATTATTATCTGTCAAGATCAGCTTTACGAATATGGAGCCTTGATGGTGTTAATATGCCTGTGCATTTTAAAATATATGAAAAGTTGCAATGCATGAACAGTAGCTGATTTTCAATATTTACAATTCAAATATTGCCATAACTATGTGGTTCATACAAAGAGTTAACTGTCAGAAGGAAAGTAATGTTTTGGAACCAGTAGGCCTTAGAATCTACAGCTAATGGTGTTTTAAAATGGCCAAGTGGACTCTTATAAGTATGGTCAAATTAAAACATTTGATTCTTGCTGAAACATAATTTCTTCTGCCAGATAACATTAGCAGGACCTAGCAAATACAGTGATAAAGATGATCTGTTCAAAACACCTAAAGTGCTATCAATGCTAGAGAAACTCATCAGAGCTAACTGGCACCTGTATAACAGGAAGATATGTAACCCAGTTTTTTCTGTTTTGCTTATATGAATCTGCTAACACCTCTGGTTCTGAGTTTCCTTTTTCCCTTCCCTTGTACATTAAGGCAATGAGTTCTGTTACTATGTGATTGAATTGTCAGCTACCTCTAGTGAAATGGAAGCCACCTCTAATGGAAATAGCTTTCCATTTATTTACCTTTTTGTTGATATTTTCAGCGATTGTTTTTGTTATCATGGCTGTATCTCAGTTATCAAAGAAATTAAGGAAAGGCAAGCCAGTCTATTTTCTGCTTTTTAGCCCACTGGTAACATTCTTCAGTGCCCCCCAGATGCTGAGGAAAAAGCAAATCTTGTTGAATGTCTGCTTTGCAAGCCCCCTTTCACTTTACAAACTGATCACCTGCTGGCTTTCCAAGAGGAACTTGTACTTCAGAAGTAGCAGTCTCATTGGGAGATGCATTAAGTTCTTACATTCTGCCATACTCAAACTAGTCTAGTCTTGGTAACTGCACTTTGCGATTACCTCATCTATCTCATGACATTTCATGTCAGATCTGAAAGTACAGCTATTGTATGTTTCTTGCTCGCTGGCATTAACCTCAGAACTGAAGATGACAGACCGTGTAACCTCTTATGTACTTTGGAGCTCTCGTTATACCGGTTTTCTGTCCATGCACAGTAGTTAATTTTCCTTAGCAGCACAAGTCGCAGCTTTAATATTCCTGAGTGATTACAGCTAGTGAGATAAGACACAAAAGACTGTTTTAAAGTGACATTGTCAAATGCATTTTAGTACTTTAAAAATATGCTCGTAGAAGGACATGTACATAAAAGAATGAAAAGACAAAGTCAGAAGCAATCAATTATAAAGATTATGAAAAATCTCAAGCACATGCTGTATTTTAAATAACCTATCAAGTATTTGAAAACTTAATTCATAGTCAACAATAATAGACCATGATGTGTAGAATATGCAAAAACCTGCATATTATACAGGTAAATCAAGGGGGGGAGGTTGACAGTTATGGTAAAGGAAGATAGTGGGTAATATTTCCTGTGAAGCAGACTAAAAATAGTTCATTCCAGTTGGAAAATTGAAGACACAGACATTAAAAAATTAAAATAATATATTAAAAAGAATTATGCCTTTCCTTAATCCTATTTAAATATTGCCTGAATAATCTTCACATTTACATATCTTTTAGCATGAAAAAAGCTTCAAAATTCATTTAACCCATGATCTGTTTTAGAATTTGGTACTCTGAACCCAAAAGCATTTGCTATTATATTTGAGTTGTACTACTCATTAGAAAGAAGGCTTTTTTGTAACTATAAAGTTTTGAATTTTTTTGCTATTATATTTTTAAAACAGTTCTGTGAACATTGAATGTTAGCTAATGTTTATGAATTGCTTGTGGCAAGTAAATTATTGATTATTGTGCACTCTGAATCTGCTTTTGAAGTGTTTGATAGGTCAACCAGGAACACACTATGTTGCTTTACCTCTCTAGCAGTATAAGAAGAGTACTTCAGAAAATTGATTGGTTATGCTTGCATGCCTGTTAACAAATGCTCATAAAGTTACTATTGATTAATATAGCTTCCTGGAAATATTAATGAAAGTGTATATAAAGTGGCTGAAATATAAAATAATGCTGATTTTTCAGGCATATATAGGAATGCTTCTATTTCTACCATGCATCGGTTCAGAAACTGTGCGGAGTAAGTAGGAAGACTCCAATGTACAAGACTTGGCGAAGAGCCTACTTGTCCAACTACATTATGTCAACCTTCATAAAAGCTTAATCCAAAGACAGAAATTCAATAATATTGTAATACCTGTTCAATACTGCTATTGATTCATTTCTTTTTTTTTTTTTTCATCACCCATTACTCTCCTTTAACTTGGATAGTGCCGAAGAGGAGGTCTACGTATCTACTTATTTTAATATACAGGCAGAGATTTCACATCTCTGGTGGACTTCTTGATTTACTGTCAGTATCTTTTTCCACTGGTGTAGTGAAAAATCTTGTCTTGATGATCTTCCTGGCAATTTCTAAATTATTTAAATTGACTCAAGCAACATCCAGTTAGAAAATGTACATCTATATGAAACAAAAAATAAATAGAAAAGCCAGTATAAGGTTTGTTCATTAGTCACTTTAGACAGAGATGATCTCAATTCATTGTACTACTTATTACAATAATCAGTATGGTTATATATCTTCTGAAGCTGTGTAAGTGTAAAAGGGCATTGAATTGCCATTTAGACAGAAATCCCCCATCTAAAGTATATTTGTCTATTTTTTTTATTTTTTTTTTTCATTTCTCCCAGGCTTTTCAAAAGACCTCAAAAGGTCTTCGGTCATTTTGCACACTCAGGCCAGGTTTAATCGAAAGATTGGAGTGCTCTAGACTTTAAAAATAAACAAATAAATATATAGACATTGTCATTTGAAATACAGGTATCTTGCTCTCCTATTACAGTACCAGTTACTGGATTGTTGTTTTCCTCTTTGGCTGTTTGGAAACAAGAATATGAAAAGGTCATGGGTGATTTTTTCTTAGCTTCTATTGCCCTTATGTAGTTAATCATCCCTGAGATCTCTCAGCAGCTTTCTAGCGTTTTCTGTGAATTGCTCGTGGTGCAGCATACAGGTAGTTTCTGATGGGTCAGCTCTGTCCAAGGAGCAAACTTGGAAACCCCTTGGTATGACAGAAATTAAGCAGCACAATTGTAAAGCAACATAGCAATCAAATGTTAGCATGTGTGCCTTACAGGTAATTAACACTGCCATAAAATTCCTGCACTACGTATTGAAGGGAAATTTTCAGTGTTTTAAAGGTGACTAATGTAGCATGGCAAACTTACGTAGGACTGCCAGCTGCTATAGAAGTCTGGCAGTAGCTGAGGACTGGTATAATCTGCTAACATGTGATATTTCATCTCATCATGTTCTTGCAGCTGTACTTCAGTACAGTAAAATGCGATGAATTTGCTTCTATAAAATGGTTTACCATTTCAATCAATAATGTCATGGACAACAATGCGTTCTCATCAGCTGTTCATCTGATTGTTACTCTTATGTTGCTTTTATATTAGCTGATTTAATGGGAGAGTTGGCAACATCGAATATAAAGATGTGATATCTCATTCTTGCAATGACAAAACATTATACCAGACAAGGCAGTCCTGCTACAGAATGATGACAAGTGGGCCTTAATCACCAACCTTCTCCCCACTATTATGGAGAGGGAAGAAAAGGAGTTTGAGAGGGCTCTTCTGCCTAGCATACAAAGACGTAACAATAATCAGTAGTACCTATATTCTGAAGCAAGCAAATTTGTGTGGAAAAGACAGCACACAGTTAACGTCACACTGATGAAAGCACCAATATGTGATGAGTTGTTGCCCATGGAGTGATGCACTTCACTCATAAGAGAGATGCAACCATATACCTTCTTGATACAAAAAAGCGAGTGAATTAAGTTCAATGGTAAATGTGATGTTTTAATAAGATTTAATGGCAAGGTATACTTGATTACTCCCTGCATAGAGGGCAGGATCAGACAGAACTATCAGGGAAACCCTCCTGCTGAGTCATGAGGTTCAGAAGGAACACCCATGCTTTCTAAACTCCTCCTCAGAGAAGAGTCTAGGTGCAGCTAGATGCAGACTTAATCCCAGACTTTGTGGTTTGTGTAAAGGATTGTATGTGCACAATCAATCTCTCATATCACTTAGCTATGATTTTGAAGTTTAACGTGATAACTACTACTTACTGAGAATCTGTTGATGCAAGGAATCTCTCAACCTTGAGGAGTAACCCTGAGAGGTATCCCTGCTCAAGGGGACATCTTAGTGTCCAGCCCACTGCTGTGCAGTACAGCTCAACAGGCCCTGGGCTGTTAAGTATTTATAGGCTAAGATAATTGTCCCCAGAAGTCCAGAGTAAGGTGGATGCAACCATCACAACCCCCACTGGTGGTTATGGCTTAAGTGAGGGTGAGGGGAGCACAGTTGTCTATTACCGGAAACATAATTGGATCTTTTTCTGCAAATGCTCTGGCTTGAACAGGAAGTCCCACATCTTGTGTTATGTATTTGGAATATTTTAAATTTGGCCTAAGTTCCCTGTAAAATATGGTTTGCTGCTTCATTTTGCTAAATTTTTAACCTTTGAGTAATTTAATTTGGTGGCCGCCATGTTTGTATTAACGCGTATGACAGTCAGTGGCTATTTTCTAACCTTCAGTTTATGAGATTTAGCTATTAATTTTCCTCTCATTATTTCATACTTTAAATAATTTAAGTATTTAAAAATTTAAATACATTATTTATAGTGTATTACATTCTCCGATGTTCCATCATTTTCATCCAACAACTTCTCTTACTGCTAAGACATATCCTCAATTTTACGGCTAATTCCAGCTACATGAGATTTGATGAGCGAAATGTTATTTAAGTAAAATTATTCTCCTGTCTTGTCTCTAGTGTAGCAAAGTTCTAGCCTCATGTTTGCCACAGTAGGCACTGAATAGGGGTGTTTGTGTCAATGCAGCTATCAACTCTGTTGTGTAAAGCTCATGGTGATCTTAACATGAAATATGTTTCTTAAGAACTGAATATTGATACTGAGTACTGTTTGAAGTGTCTGATTATTTTTTTTATTGTTTTGTTGATAGATGTAACAACAATCAGGCTTCCAGAGTCCACTGTAGTTGCACTCATGCATTGAAATTCCACTGAAATTGAAAAACTAAACAAAATGAAAGACTGAAAGAATTTTTGTAAGGACCCAGTGTAACAAACCATTGTTTTGTGCTTGGTTTCAACCTACTGTCAATGTATTTATTAGGGTGTACAGAGGCCGTAATTTGTCTATCTGCTGTGGATAGACTAGAATGTGGGCTTTGCTAATACTGTGTTAAGGGAGAAACTATCTAAATAGAAAAGGTAATATAGACAAATGTTTCATGAAAGGAGGTTTGGCCCTAAAATCAATGCTGAAAAGATAACGAGCAGTGAAATACATTATTTCATAAAGTTATTTTCTAATGTAATATCCAGCGGTGCAGTAAAAACTTCCTCTTTAAAATTTCCAAACACCTTTTTTCTTCTTAAATAAATAAAACAAAAAATCTTCCCCTTTATTTTCTGTGCCACCTCATGACTCATAACAGTTTGAATACATTTTAAACATACTGTATATGAAAAAAGAAATTGCTGGCCAGCTGAGACCATGTAGACTGAATTTCAGCCTGAAGTGAATTTGACAGCTGAGTTATTGCAGATAGTGCTGTAATAACAACATTACCACCCTGACTGGATACATACATGAAATATTTTTTACACAGAGCTTATTTGCAATTCAGAAAACCCAGCTTGAACTTTAAGCACTGGCGAAATGGATTACACCTTCACAGTGATATGCTGGAGCAGGTTTTCAGTGGTTCAGGCAACCTCTTGCTTAGCCTGCTTTAAGACTTAAAGGAGACTGTTCCTGGAGAGGTCACCTCTTGCTTTGATATTATAAAAATCACCCTTGCCTGTGATTATCTGAAGAGACACTTTTTGCCTTCAGAGTGTAGCTCAACTGAACTAAATGGAGCAAATGCACTGACTCACTCAAATTCCTGGGGAAGAAGCCCAAACTACCTTCTGAAAAGTATCTTTCTCTCTCATGCATATGCTTGCACAAGAGGCAACACACTTCAAATTATACACATTGGAAAAGAATACTTTATTACGGTAAAAGAATACTTTTCCAGAAAATGGGCTAAGTTTGGTAGTCAGTCTTCTAATACTGCTGTCTTGTTCCTTCCTTTCACTTTCCTCTCAACTTCTATACTACTAGTTGTGAAAGCATATTTCTGCGTAACTGAAAAAATAGTTATGTAATTTTTTATTCCTTCAGCTCATAGAATTAGGGATTTTAGCACTGGCTAAGTGGATCCTGGAATTGATGTAGGGACTCCCTTGTAACATCCTTAATGGCTTTAAACTGAAAGAGGGTAGACTTAGATCAGATATTTGGCAGAAATTCTTCAATATGAGGGTGGTGAGACACTGAACAGGCTGCCCATACAGGTTGTGGCTGCCCCGTCCTTGGAAGCGTTCAAGGCCAGGTTGGACTGGGCTTTGAGCAACCTGGTCTCGCGGAAGGTGTCCACTAGGTATTCTATGATCTGATTCTATGAATTATAGCTCTATCGGGAGGGGTCCCTGAAATGATGTAAAAATGTTTTACACTTTTCTCTAGAAATATCAAGTGCCTTTATCATGGTGAAATATTGCCAAAGAGAGGAGTTATATGGGGTTCGCTCTCATCAACTGCATAGCAGTGTCTCTGTCTTAATCTTAGCACATATGATAATAGTATTTTGATGTAAAGATAACTGCATGCTGCCTTATTTTTTTTTAGTTTTCTTTTTTTTATATAACAGTCCTTATCTGTTTATAGGATTCCATTCACAAAACTCAGCTCTTCCTATCGTTTTGGGGTGTGTGGGTGTGAAAATGCGGCCTCTTTGAGCAGTCTGTGTATTTTCTTAAGAATAACTTCATTATCTTGGAATTTGTGTGAAACTTGTAAAACCTTGAATAGACTCTTGGCATTGAAGTGATTGTTACTTCTGGTTTCCTAACTTTGAATGTGATACTTGATGCATGGGTTACATGGGTCTTATGCTCAAGTTCCGTGAAAATACAAGCAAGCTGCTTCTCAGAAGGGAAAATGTCACTCCTTCCGGAGAAGTTGGTAGTATATATTTGACAAAGAGAAAAATATTGGACCTCCCCACACATAAAAAAAGACTCCTTAGGGAAATGACTAATTTTTTTTTTATTCACAACAAATATCCAGGGGCTGTCGTTTAAGTCAGAATTGCCTCTAGGCAGATTTGACTTGCAAACTGAACCACTACTACTGTCATAAATGGCACATCACTAACACTAATGCTGAGCAAAATATTTGTATCTTTTCAATACTTTCAGTACAATTACTTGAAAGTACTTATGCAGTATTAGAAAGGTTTCCAGTGTACAGTAATTCATTACTAAAAATCACTTGGTCCATACAATAGAGTGTTCTGTTTATTCAGATGTTATTAGGAGCTCTTTCATAACTGGGTAATAACATTGCCTGGAGTAACAGTGCTTTCCAGGACAAAATATTCTGTGGTTAACTGTAAAATATGGCAGACCATTTGTTGGGAGAGATTAACATTAAATGAGCCAGAAGACCATTTTGAAAGATCTTCTTTCTTGCTTAAATTCTAGATTGATGGAAAGAACTAAGAAATTGATCATGAAGATAAATTGATGAGGTCTAGCCTACAGTACTGACATGTAACCATAAAGATGACAAAAAAATGTAGAATACATTTGGTTTACGCTCTAAAAGTGTAGACTACATCTGGGGAAATGGATGACCGGGGGACTTACAGACCAGTCAGTCTCACCTCTGTGCCTGGCAAAATCTTGGAGCAGATTCTCCTGGAAGGCATGCTAAGGCACA
>WYDI02010019.1:0-26719 GCA_009867235.2 Psittacus erithacus
GTAATTTGTGTTTGCCCAAAATCCCTTGGCATTGCAGAAGAAATGTTCATGTTACTCTAATTCACTTTGCTGCTACACCTGTATAATGAGTAAAACCAGCTATTTCTAAGGTGTTTTGAGTATACCTCTGTCATGATTTAAGACATTCCAAAACAGTGGAGTGTGTTTTGGAGGTAAGAAATATGCTGAAATATGTATCTTGTGTCAGGAGCTGGAATCTGTCCTTTACTTAAAATCTATAATACCTGGTTCTTCAGGTTTTTGACAGTCCTAGTTCTGAGATTTAATCTGTCTTCAAAAGCATCATTGGTGACTGTATTTGAGTCTCACTGAATAAGAAATATATGTTTCAGCGAGATCCACCTTGTAAAACTCTGAAAAAATGACACAGATTGGAAAAAGTGTATTAATCATGCAAAGAGGTTGACTTATTTGAGAGATTAGTTTAATGATCTACTGTCCTCCAAAGGTACCTTACTACCTTCTCATCTGATATTATATAAACAGTGACCAAATAAATCTATTACAATAAAGAATGTTGCTTCTAACTGCTTTTTCTTTTTAGAATTTGACTCTATCAAAATAAATTTAGCCTTTTAAAATATAATTGCCTAAGCACATGTCAATCCTACCTTTTGGTGAAGAGACAGAATAAAATTATTAAAAGTTGATGTTTTTTCCCTTGGAATGCTTTTGCTTATTTTTCACTATATCCATTTTATCTTGTTGAAACTGTACCTCTGCTATGCAGTACCCTCTTACTTTACAATTGCGCTACTTGGACTGCAAAGCTTTCTTCACTGCTTTTAATACAAACCTTGCAGTTTTAGTAGAGGTTGAACTTATCAGAATTGAATGATCCAAGAGATCAAGACCAAGTGATCCTTTAGGAGTTTTCAGCTGTCCAATAGAAAGACAGTCATAAAATCACTAAATCTGAATACATCTTAATTTTCTGATTATGTGACCATAGGTACAATAGAAACTTAGTATGAAAGAAAGGGCAGTAAAATACATGAAAACCTTATTAATTTATACTGGCAGAATCATCACATTATTGGGTGCATGTGAAAACAACAAATAAGCAAGCTGAATACTCACAGAAATTATAAGTGTTAACCCAAGTTCTTAAAAAGCTCAAGTACCTTTATAATGTGAGACCTCATAACTACATTCCCTGTGAAGTGGAGATAATATGGATTTTAGATACTTTTCTGCTTATTGATAATGCACATGCTGCCACAGAATGCCTTATCCATGGAAAAATATTAAGTGTATAAATCATATCAGCTTATTCCTTTCTGTCTCTCAGGCTCTCTGATAACACTGGATTGAAGCACTTTTTTTTTCTTTTTTTAACTTGGTTGTTCTACTTTCTGACTCATTTTTTTCTTTTATTTTTTTCTTCTATTCTAGGAAACTTAGGCCAAATGTCTAGTTTCACACAGCCTCCTGCTGAGAAAGATCTGAACATTCTTTTTTATTTTTTTTTTTGTCATTTATTCTGAACATCTTGTTATTTTTTACTGGCAGTTTCACTCTTTCAGGAGACTGCAGATGTGATAAAAGGGTGTTGATTTACAAGCATGAGAGTGTGTCAGTAAAAATTCCAGTGATTTTTTTTCCCCCATTTCCAAGGATAACTGAATTTTAAGTATGTGTCAGTATTCCATCAGAATTCAGTTCCATAGCACCCTGACATGATGCTGAATATACCATAAATTTGTATTGCAGCAGTATCCCTTCTTCATATTCTCCCTCTTCCGGCAGGAAAATTAAAGTTGTCACATTGCTTCTGAGAAGATTATTGAAGTTTGTGGCATTTGCCTAAAGCACAAGAGCATCCATCATTCTAAGGAGAATATAAGGGTTAAAGTTTTCAGTCCATGTATAGCAAGAAACAATTTTTTCCATCTGTTGTTGTATGGTTAACCAGGAACTGAATGATGAAAGTAGGATTAAAAAGCTATGGAAATAGCAGTGTCAAGTGATCTCTATCCAAACTGGAGTGTGAATTAAAAACTGATTAAGTCATCCTTGCTACAGCACATCATTAAAATTTTGCTTGAAATTCTTTTCAGTGGTGAAAGAGTTAAGCCAAGGATTTCTCATGACAGTATTTCTGTTTGTCAATTACTAGTTTGAACTAAGTTCTGCCTTCTAATTTTTGTAGTTTATGGAATGGTTGCTGCAGATATGAATATAGAATAGGAAAATATTAGTATGCATTCACAGTTATTACCTCACATAATGATTTTTAACACTACAAAACTTCCCATTCATCACATGAATTAGGAGTTCATGTAGAATAAAAAAATATTATGAAAATTACTGTGCTTGTCCAGGGCTCATTTTTCAAATGTACTATTTAGCTTACAAAAAAAATTGTCAGAAACACTTAAAATGAATGTTACATACCTGAATAATTAATAGAAGATTAACATAAATTCTTCCTATTCCTTATGAATTATTGACCTTTATTTATGAAGTATATAAAATACAGCTATTCGAAAATCTAGGCGCATTCAAAGGTCATTTAGTTAGCAAAATTTATGCACAGGGTACCTTGCACCATTTCCTGCGTCATCCTGAACAGAAACATTTCTGATTTCACTCTTATTCCCAGATTAATTCCCTTTTTCCATTTCCTACCTTTTAATTTCCTTTCAGTGGCATTTCATTCAGTGGGAAGTAAGGAGAAATTTGAATGGTAGGACACTGAAATTGGAATCTAGGAGAGCAATTTCAAAGTGAAAAAAATGAAAATCATTGGCTTCATTTCTACACTAATTTTAAACTTCATAGACACTTAGCCCAGATTGGTGTGTAATAAACTGAGAGGGAAAATGCCAAACTTACTGAAGATAGCTTTCTCATGGAGCTATATAGAGCTTTTATACACTGTATTAAGGTATTATTTCTGCAGATTATTTATTTCCCATGATCATGTTGGCGACTGCAAGTTTTCTATCCCTTACCCCACTCTGCATTGACTTCTGGTGAGGTAATCCTTGATGAAAGAAGTAGATCCTGTGGAGTCTGTGGAAGATAAGACATACAGGCTGCTCTACGCACCAGGAAACTCTCCTGGGGTATTATTGGAGTGGACAGATTGTGAATCAATAGGAACTGACCTAGTGGGCATTTCTTAGTCATGAACATGATTTGTATGAGCTGTTTGGAAAAGGCTAAGACAAGACCATGGAAACAAACAGAAATTCAGCATTTCTTCCACTCCAAATCCTCCTTCAATTTTGGTCTTATCAGATAAAGAGGTCATACATCCAGTGTCCTGGTTCTGGTCTGGAACATAGCGAAGCTGGGATTTATTCCTTCCTCCATCAATAGCAACCACTCTGACCTTGGACAGGTTGTTCTTTGGGCATGTGCTTTCATTTCCCCTTCTATTCTGCGCATTTTACACAACTTTAGAGACCATATATTATCTTAGAGTTGTACAGTGTCTGACACAAGAGAAAAAATAATTAAATGTCTGTGGAATGATAAATTTCTCGCTTGTCTGGTCTGGAATTAATAAACAGGAAGAGATTTTAAAAATCAAAAAATCGCAGCAGTTTTGATCCATTCAGGATATTGGATTGGGACAATATTTTAGACATTAGAGCAATACAAGCAAGTTCATGGCATTTTTGTCCAGTTAAAATCTTTCTTTCCTACCCTCTTTTGTGCATGCAAAAAATTGTACATGAACCCAAAATATAAAAATAGCCAGTTTCTGTCTTTGATTGAAGGAGAAAGACACAAGCCAGATTTATTGGCTGTCTAGAGACCTTATGTTCAGTTTCTCTTGTCACATTCACACCAATTAAATGTGAGAGTTTATATGTTGTCCTATCTGTAAAGATGACAGCCAGATCCTTGTCTGGCTCTTTTAATTGTCTCTGTGGGATAAGTTCCCCCACCCTTGTACAGAAAACAGTTTTTCATATAACTACTGTAAAACCCTGCTTGCCTGAATATTTTCAAGCCGAAAAAAAGTGTTAAGAAAAATGATATGTAAGAGAAGATTGTATTCCTTTCTCTCAAGTTAGCGCAAGTTTTTAAAATGGTAGAAACACGATATTAAGTTGAAGGTGAAACACCATATATAATACCTGCTGTACCTATAAAGACATATATCACAAGTAAGTGTTAAGACCAGGTGTTGTTGCTAGCACGTACATTCAAGCTACTGTTGTTACCTGGAATGCACAATCAGAAACTGAAGGTCCAGTGAAGTCATCATGCTCCAAAACAAAGTGTAAACAACAGGAAAAATCTTTCAGGTGATGTAGCTTATCATCTTCTACATTTTTTTCCCCATCTCATTGCAAGACTTTATGCTTCTGCTTCACCACCTTTAAATATCTCTTTTATTCAGTTTAAGGGTATTTGTCAACTACACTACAGAAATCAGACAAGATAGATATGTAACACCTTTCATATAATGAAGCCTACAGTGGCTTTTCCATCTTGTTTAAGAGGGTTTAGTCAATATTAGAAAGAGAAGATGATGAATTTTAAGCATGGATATTGTGAAGTAATTTGCCAGATATTTTTGGACCAGCAAAACTGATGAAGCTCAGAAACTGGAAATATTTAAGGCCAGGTTGAATAGGGCTTCGAGCAACCTGGTCTAGTGGGAGGCATCTCTGCCTCTGGTAAGGGGCTTGGAACTAGATGATCTTTAAGGTCCCTTCCAACCCAAACCATTCTGTGATTCTATGAAATTGTTCTTTGCTGTAAAACTGGTTTCACAGGAATCAATCGAATCTGAGAACTAGAATATTCCTTAGAAGTTAAAGAGTAAATAAAAAAATAAACTGGCAAATTACATAAAACATGATCTTAACATGAAATATTTCCTAAAAATTCTTTACATTTTACCTCAGAATGTTTCATCAGTCTTTTAAAGCTGATTTTTTTTTTAGTTATACAGTACCCATGATTTAACTCCATGTTGAACTTCAAGCATTGTATATTCTGGGTTTTTTTTTTTCAAATATTCCATTTTTGTGTCTGACTTTCTCTTTCATAATTGTAAATCCAGTCTTTTGTTATTTTGTAATCCATACTGTGAACTCAACTGACCTAGCAACCTGTTCTTGGTTATAAGCTGCTCTAAAATTAGGAGATTGAGATTCAATAATATTCCAAATGGAGATTTTTAAAGAACACTGAGAGTATATCCTAATGTTGCCAACGAAATGAGATTGTATTTCTAATATAATTGAAGTCATGTACGGTAGCTGTTGAAATGGATATATTTTGACACACATATGTGATGCTTTTGCATACGTTAACCAGTACTATATTCAATTACTGTTTCCACCAGTTTCGTAAGTACTGTTGAAAATAGGTAAAAGTATTAGAATTTGTTTCAAAACAAAAGCATAATGTGACTATTTCATTATTGTTCTGTTAATGAGAAAATGTCTGCTTTTCATCTTTTTCTGTTGTATTGTTTTAATGGAAGATTAAATCATAGAATATAATTGAAATAACAACTTCTGTATTTAAAAATGTATTCTTTTCTTTCCAGAATTTACCAGCAAAGTTTTACTGCAAATCATTCTTTTTAGCATTTCTTCTAGATTAAAACTTTCCCCCTTACTTCTGTTTACATGTCTGATTCATAGAGTAAGGTCTACTTTTACTTTCCAAATCCTTCCTGCTTTACTGAACCAGAGAAGGAGGACATTGTCTCCAACTGCTAAGAGTCATCTTTTTGCCAGTTGCAGCCACTGAGATCTGCTTGAAGCTAAAATAGATCTGTTCATTTTCTGACTATCACTCAGTACAGTTCAGTGAACTGTCACACTGAAAAACAAGTACAGATCTCCTGGAACAATGCAGTGCATTTGCATCTTGGATTACTTTGAACATATTCATTTTAGCTCATTCTT
Source organism: Psittacus erithacus (assembly GCA_009867235.2). Lineage (NCBI taxonomy): Eukaryota > Metazoa > Chordata > Aves > Psittaciformes > Psittacidae > Psittacus > Psittacus erithacus. Next base: position 5,907 of record WYDI02010019.1, read on the forward strand.
TGAAGCAACTTTCTACCAAATCAGCAGTACTCCAGCAGGCAATTTATACCTTTCTGGGCCTTTACACTTGTGTTTATAAAGCAAGTTTTAATTCAGAAAAGGAGCCATTTCAGGAAGTAAGCTTCACCTTACAGTTTTATCCCAGGTTTTGTTAACAGTTGTGACATAGCATTATGATACAATAAGTATTATTTATAATTGGAGGTATTATTTTACCAGTAACTTCCCCTACTTACAGGTAGGATGAGTAAAGAAATGGCAGTATTCAATTTCTTTCTTTTTCAGTGGCTTCCCTATGTTCTAGATATTCATATTTAGATTCTCTGAAGAGCAATTGTTCCATGTTAGACTTCTGTGATTTCAGTGATGGAAAGTAATTTAAAGAATAGTGCCTGCAACAGGGCAGTGTAGGGTTTTAATGGTCATTAACTAGTAACATATGCTTACTTGAAAAAAAGAAAAAATGCCACATGACCTATATACCCATATAATGACTTTGCCTTTAGGCCCTGAAAACCCCGTTTTAAGTCTGGAGGGAATTATTTTTTTCTTTCTGCACTAGAAATATACAGGACTCTACCAGCAAGACAAAATTTATTGCAATAATTCTCTATGTTAACACTCTACTGTCACAGTCAATGATGCATTCTTGATTTATTTCCTTACCGGAGTGAATAGTCATCTCCTTTTTGAAACTGGTGACTCAAGATGCACTGAAATTTTAATAAAATATAATTCAGGAAATGACCAATTTTTGGTTTCCAGGACCAAAGCAAAAGTTGTGTCTTATTCCATGTAAAAGACTTTGAAAGGGAAGGGTTTGTCATAATTTTGGCTTAGGTTTAAATTCTAAATTTCTCAAGGTAAAAAAACTTAAACTGAGTCATTCTCATCATGTGGTTTCTGAATCAGAAATATTGTTGGAGTCCATAAAACACTGAATTAATGGCTCATAGTTCCAGGAATCATTTATATTGGCTAATATTAGTAAATAAAAAGAAGAGGGGACCAGAAAACAGAGAACAAAACAGGCAGTCTAGATTTTATGTGATAAACAAAGTAATGCAAGGGTTTATTTCAAACCTTTGACAACCCACAATTTGGCTAATTTTGTGAGAATTAATGCTCAGGAAGAGGTGGGCTGTGACACTGTGACAGCTACATGCCAGTAAATTCCTACCATCCCCTCCTGGCATCACAACAGTGTTCCCTAAACATCATAGGCCTCCACCACCTGGTACTAAGAAATAAGAGGAAAGGGAACCAAAAGATTATGATACTTCTACCTGTCTTGGTTAAATCCCCAATGTTATCCTGGACATTTTGATCAGAATTATGACTTCACATTTTTAACTATTTTTCTGATTTACACCCAGTCTGATTTCTCTTTTTTCCCCCTTCTCCATTCAGCTGATCCCTTCCTGTCTCTGTTTCCTGCTTTCTGTTTGAAAACAGTCTGACTTTGCCAGCCAAGACAGATTTTTTTTTGCAGTACTTTTGTGAGACTCTGACCAAATCAGAAATTAAGCCTTAAATGCTATGACACTGACAAAAGCTTGCCAGATCTTGGGGTAGCTGATAAAACCATGTTATGTTAGTGTTTGGTTGGTTTTGTGTGGGTTTTTTTGGGGGGCTTTTTTGTTTGTTTTGTTGTGTTTTTTTGCTTGGGTTTTTTGTTTAGTTGGTTTTGGTTTGGGGTTTTTTTGTTTGTTTTTGATAGCAACCAGGTAGGTAACAATCAAGAAACAAGCTGTTTCTCGACTGCTGTTTTTTTCTCCCCTTTTTCTCTTTTGTCCTTTGTACTTTCTTTGTTTTTAGTAAACAGAATCAAATTCCAACAAGAACAATTGCTCAAGCACTTCTTAATATATTTCTCTTTTTGTCCAAGAAAGGATAGTAATTACTGTCATTCATACTATCTATAAGACTGTCAAACAGGGTAAGGATTTTTTATAAAATTATATCAGTGAATGGAAAAAGGAATGGAGTGAAATGTCTGCTTAATTCTTTATATTTCAGTGTAAATGCCTCTAGACATTTTTTATATTATTCCTTATACATGGTTTAAAAGTTCTTTTGTTCATGGTTTTCCATGAGGTAAAGAAGACTGAAGTCTCTGAGTAAGAAACATGAATTAACTGCTTAGTATTGCACAATGACATTATCATATTAAAAGCCTCATCTTTCTCAGACTACTTGTTTCATGGCATTGCATATACTACAGTCCCATTTTGGATAAAGAATTTTTCTGATTTGGTTTTGACTTCTACAGTTTTTGAGTTTCAGACTTTGGTATGAAATGTAGGTAACACCCAAGAAGTGAAATATCAGAGATGGCTCATTTGAACTTCGCTAAACAAAAAACCACACTGACTTTCATTTTTCTGTATTAGCATTTTACCAAGAGTGAGAAAACAATCCTGAAATTAAATTAAATAATTTTTACATTTGACTTTAAAGCTGGGTATGAGTTCAACATATGTCCCCAGATTAAACAATAACAGAATGAAACTATAAGCTGGACTTCCATTCAGAATCCATATTAATATCTGGAAGCATTCAGAGTCAGGACCAGATTCAGTCTATGAAAGACAAGACAGAACTTCAGCACATCTGATGAATGTGATTTGCAAGCATATACTATTAATCTGATTTGCAACCCAGGGTATGGGTATGACTGAAAATCACAAAGAAATAAAAATATAAATAATTCTATGTCAGAAAGGACTCTTAAGACAGATTCCTTTTTCCCAAGCAGATATATATATATATATATATGAAGTACGTGCTCTCTGTAGTTCTTTACTCATGCCTTTTGGGCAAAGATCAAGGAGGTGGTATATGTTGCTATCACTAGAGAAGGTGATTAGCCACAATATTATTTTATTAAGCAACTGGATAAGCTACTTCCAGTTCATACCTGGGCATTGTGTTTAATCACACTGGCTAGCATTGACTAAAACTTCCTCAGGAGATTTGTCTAATGCTTTATCTGTCTGATGACCACTCATCACTGCTTATACATGCGGCCTGTCCCTGTCTATTCTATTAGTATGGGTCTATCCAGACTGACAACAAAACTTGTCAGCTTGTAAAGTGACCAAAGAAAAAAAAAATTGAACTTCTATATATATTCAAACTGAAGATAAATAATCAAGTATTGAAAAGAAAATTTGCATTTATTAAAAAAAGTTAGAAAATAAGATTAAATGTTGACAGTGTAAGAAGAAAAATGTGAGTGTAGAGGGCAGAAGTGACCATCTCACAACCTGAAGACTGTGCAGCCGCTGCACAAGGCTCCTTCTCTGAAGAAAAACTTGATAGAAAGGCCTGCCTCAGATAAGGATGTTGACACAGATAGCAGCTAGCACAGAGTATTATTTATTCTATCTTTTTTCTTTGATGGTAAAAATACCTCTAGGATTATGCAGAGAATCTAACCTAGACAAATGAATTTGTTCTGTCCACAGACATCTTCCTGCTAATAGTGCCATGATACTGACAGCCAATCCTCTATGACACTTAACTTATTTCAAGGGAAATGGACAAGCATTTACTGTATATGGCACTTCCTTTATGCCATCTACATAAATATTTTTATATATTATATATAAATTATTTATAATATATTTATATATATTTCATTTATGCCATATACATAAATATTATATATAGGCATTGCCTATATGGCAATTTTTATTCTGAGGTTTTGTGACTATAAAATTCATCAAGAAAAAAAAAAGATGCTGAAGCAATCACATGAATAAAAATGTTTAATTTCTCAGTAGCTTAGAATAGGAAACAAAAATTAAACAGTTTGGATATGAAACAACGCAGAAGTCATGTAAATTATTAGCCTGGATTTAATAGCTAATAATGGGACTTAAAGTAGGACTTTGTAAATTTTTAAATATGGCTTTCATGCCTAGTTTAACAACTTCTTTTTCAGCAGAAGCTGAGTAAATTCCATATGGTTTTGGCAATGTTCTTCTATAATGTTCTTCATAAAATGATTATTTTAATAGATATACATGCTTTAGTTCCCCATGTAATCCTCACACTCTTCCTAATTGTCAAATAAAGTTTCTAATCTGTTGTTCTGGGGACAATTATTGTGCTTCCAGTGGAATTTTCTGGTGACAATAAGGGGAGTGATTACGAACCTCTCTGAAAAAGTTGTGAATTATAGAAAATTAACTTTACATGGTGCATCATGTTTGATTTCAGTTTCCAGAGGCCAAAGAATAAACAATATTTTACAAGCTTTGCTGTGTATTTATTGGCAGGTCCCTACTACATTTAAATAATTAACGAATTGTCCTTTATAAACTCTAGTGGAGTTATTATTATTATTGTAATTGTGATTTGTATCACAGGAGTACTTTTTTTCTTATAGCTACTTACCCTAATTATATATATTAAAACAGAAATCCTATTCTATAATGCTTGGTAAATAAAATACACAATGTAGAGAAGGCTGTCACATAACCAAAGCCGTACAAGACATAGAAGGAAAACAGGAAAAGAACTCTTTTCTTAGAACCAGGGTACTGTAGGCAATGAAAGTTCTCAGATGCACAAGACAGGGTAGGTTTCAAGCCTGTATAAATGTCATCTGCGGATATAGAAAGGATTCATTCATCATACTGTGGAGCGTAACTTAGCTACAGCTTGACAACAATTCTGTCAAAGCTTTCAGTGAGAGTTTATGTTCTAAAACAGAAAAAAAATATCCCAAATACTTCTCACATTTTACTTCTAAAAGCACAAGAAACAAAATATTCAAAAAAGCTCCACTTGGAATTGATAACAGAGCAATGTCAGAATCAAAGCAGGCAGTAGTCTTGCATCTTTTGCGTTTCAGGTATTCCACTGGGATAAGTATTTGTTGAAATATAGAAGTTGTGGTTAGAATTCAGAAAGGCTCCTTAGATGTATAGGTGAGAGGCCTAGGTACAAATCTGAGTACCATCAAAGAACTTCAGAATCTAGCAGCTCACTCCAGCACAAGTGAAGCAACAGATCAGAAGTTACAACCTTAGTTCCCTTTTGCCATTTATGCTTGCTATGCACATGTCAAATAAATGTTGTAAAAGTTCATTTTAGCAGCCAAAAGTCCCTGAAGGAACCGGGAGATGAACCAGACAGAATCAAAAGGGCAAGTCCTTTGGAAATTCTTGGAATAAAGGAACTGGGAGATGAAGACTTGATTTTCCCTATCTTTCCCAAAGCATTGCTATCGTACTCAGGGAAACTTTGGAAGAGAAAGCTTACTCTCCAACAGACTATACGGACAGACTGTAACCATACAGAAAGAGTTTGGAGCTCCTGCTAATATCTCATGTAAAAGTTACTCCTGCCATTTATGATCCCACCACTTTATTAACCACATCCCCTCACTTAATCCTTGAATACTCAATCTCAAATTAGCAATATATCTTGTAACAACTGTAAGAACGCAGGGAATAAAATTCAGCACAAACCAAAAACCTCTGGCAGGTTTCTACTCAGATCATTGAGCGTATTTTCTGTGAAGAAAATTCTGTAAAGCTACAAAAGATCACTTCTAAATGACACAAGGAAGACACATGCAATATCATTTCACTGTCTTCAGAGAGCTTTAGAGCAGGAGACCAGTACACTATAGCCCATTGCATTTACCATCCAAAGGTGACCCAGGTAACTGCACTGTCCACCTGTACCACAGGCAGTTCAAAGAAGAAAGTCAGAACAAGGTGCCACATAGGTTCTCTTGTTTTAGGTAGCTCATCTAATGGCCAGCAGAGCTTGAGTGTTCCCTGTGAGAAAGTAGGTTTGAGATTGGTTTCTCTCAAGGTTATGAACATTCCAGGGACACACTGTAGGTAAAGTCAGCTTCATACACCTGCATTTACTCCAGAGCTGCCTAAGCTTACCCCATACATAATGCAAGCAGAGATTTAAAATTGTGTCAAATTCACACATCAATCAGGAAAATGTATATAGAATTAATCTTACACAAAAGGTAAAATTATATTAGAAAATCTCAGGGAAAGAATGTAGGAAAACTTCCTAGAAACATTTTTATCATCTGTAATGCTAAATTGGCAATATGCAGCATGTGTTAAAAGAGATGTTTTAGTTTGTGTTTAGTTAAGTAAAAGTGAATATAGTAACTTAGCACCTGTGGAAGAAAATTATATATTATTTAAATGATTTTGTATGGCTATGTATAGTGCTTACATTAGTTAGACCCCAAAAGCCAGCAGAAGACAGGAACAAAACAGCCACTCAGAGAGCAGCACAACAAGGTAAGTGCTTGTGATTGAAATATGTGATTGTATAGGAGTTAACAGCAAACTCAAACTGATTTCCAACAGACTAAATATTAATGTAGCCACAGCCCCCAAACAACTAAAACTCTTTCATATGGAATATTCTTAATATGTACCCAGACTTTCAGATACAATACCTTACACTTCAAAGATGGCCTAGATTAAAAAAAAAATGGTTCTGAAGCATCTGAAATTAGATAAATATTAGGTTTTGAGAAGAAAAAAAAGCATTCTTTTTATCAAGAAACACAAATCTTTATTGTCAGGATTTAACATTTTATTTGTTTTTGGTTTCTATAATATAATTAGAATTCTCCCCCATCCCTGACACAACTCCTGACCTGTATACAGGGGAATCTGTTCTATAGAATCCTAGTCTTTGGTCTGACTTTTTAACTGAAAATAACACTGCAGCTTTTGCTTTTTTATTCATCTAAGAACATTTCCATTCCAAATTTAAATATGTTGGTTCAAATCATCCTAAAATAGAGAGATAAGAGATTCAGAATTGGATTTAGCTCCCAAAGCCATTCACAAAGCAAGTGTCAACAGATAAATGTCACATCTAGGATTCTGACTTTTGCCTACCTCCTGTTCCTCAAACATTTGGTCAGAAGAAATAGAATACAGATTTTCATAATCCTTTAGGGCCTTCTCAGCCTTATGGAAAGGGCAATACATTTTAAGCCATTTAAAAGTGTGTTGACTGTGAAATCAGATTGCACCAAGAAATGTGCTTGCTTTGAAAATTCATACTTTCAAGAAGCTGTTTAAACACATTAATTTCAAATTCTTTCTTTATATATGTGGTATTCTCTTCATTCTTTATTCATTTTCAAAAAAATCTCTAGTGAACGATAGCTTTGGATGGTCTTGCCTTGGTATTCATTTTCCAGCAGCTTGTAAATTTGATATACACCAGAGAAGGATGAGGATGACCATATTTCACTCTCTGCAGAAAATAACTTCTAAGACTCTTCTCCAGGATTTGTTATACCCTAACAGAGCAATAGAAGTAATTGGACCTATATTTCTTTTTATTTTTTTCTTTTTGTTTTTTTTATTTAAGGTGGTGTTCTGGGGATATTTTTTGTGTATTTTTTTTTGGGGGGAGCGGGTTTGTTGTTGCTGTTGTTTATTTTTTTCCTCCTTACACTGCAAGGTAGGTTGTGATTACAAAATGACATCCAAAATGTTTTTTTTTTTTTTCAAAAACCCTTTCATTCATCTTCTTTTCATGAATCCAGCTTCCCTGTTTCTGGGGAAGGACAAATATCTTATGTAGCAGAATCTGCACTTTTCTTTTAAGCCCATCTCATTGTGGGCTGAATGAACTTGATAATGAGCAATCACTCCTTCCATGGCAGGGAAGAGAAATACTCAACCACCACACATACACCAGAGAATGTATACAATATATTCACAAATGCTGTTATCAGTAAAAACATGGTCTCAAGCATCTCTTTATCGCCATTTGGTTTTATGCACAATAGTGTCAAAAAATATTTGGTCATGCTTTTTGTTTTCTTCAATATGAGGGCTTTATTAATGCAGATTTTTAGATGATGCCTAATGACAGATCTTCAGCCATCTTCCAGGTATCTGCTGGAATTCTGATCCCAGATATATTTCTATATAAACAATATAAACTCTGTGGATGGCAAGGGAAAAAACTTTAGCTTATAATAACAATTAGAACCTTCCTTTCTCAAATTCCAGTAAGTTCCATGCAGAAACAAATGTGATTATTTTCTCCAGGAAGTTCTAAAAAGCTGCTGGTAAGCCAGGAGGGAATCACTCTGTTCTCCCTTTGTTCCTTCTGTCACTTCCCCAGGCCCCTGCTAGTGCTCATGAATGAAAATTGCATGCTGCGGAAGACAGAATATATGGCTTGTCTCAGTAAAAGCTCATATTATTGTAATATTTTCAGAATGGACACAGATTTTTTTCATAAATATGTGTTTTTATGTGTGTGAACAGCATCAACATTGTTACTATTTTGTGTACTTCCAATTACGTAAGTTAAATATAGCAGTAAATTCTATTAAAAAATTTTGCACTTGTCGCCTTCCTATTCATGGACAAATGCTTCAGAAATGTATAATAATTAAGTCTTAAATGTGTCTGCAAGGCAGGTAAGTATGAGTTTCTTACTTGGGTTCCAAGATACAAGAAATATAATTTTCCATCTGATCTAATATATAGTAGATGAGTCGATAAAAAAGCTCTTTTACCATGTTTCAATAGCACTCTAAAATATATGTATATATTTTTCACCTGTTTCTTAGTAGGTGTTTGTCAAAATAGCTGTGATTTTTAGGTAATTTTACTTTACATTTACATCACCTATATAAAAAATGTATTTATAGAGTTTCTTAATAATGAAATGATTTCCCACAGCAAACTATAACCTATGCATGAGGATATGGGCAGTAACAGCACTTGATTTCACAAACCTAGGAACCTTTTCTCAGCCTCACCTCACCAGGACCACTGGACTTCTTTCTCTGTGGCCTAACTAGCAATTTAAAATTAAGAGGTTATCCATTAACATTCCTCCTGCATACATATCATGTCTGCATTGCCTTTGAAACATATGTGTTAAGAGTTGATGCATCCGGTATAAATACAACAAAGAAAAGAAAAAAAAAGTGAAGCAGTGACAGCAATCAGCTAAATTCCAGAAGTGGAATATCTTACCTTTTTTTCCTCCCGTTGTTCTTGTGCTTACAAGTGGTGGCGGTGGGGTTCACTCATGTCATTGTGTGGTTTTTTCCTTTGCTGAAAAAGTACCTTCTATTTCCCATAATTGTAATAAAACCAAGTTTCAGTCTGCCATTCAGATATTCTGAGTGCACACATATTAAATACCTGTTCATGCAATGTTTCACCATTTTACATTTGCTTGCCAAGCAGTGATTTGATTTATAACTGTATCAGTGCATCATTTCCTTGAACTGTAAAAGTCATTGTACTGTTCTCTTAATTATCTTCTCAAGAATCAACAGTACATTATTTGCAACATTATTAGCTTCATTGAATGCTTACTTTGTGATGAAGGACAAAAAAAAAGCTGCATGCAGGAAACAAAGGATGATCTAATATAGCTGTGATCTCTAACACTAAGCACCTGGTATGAACTGATAGGAGAGTGAAAGGAAAAAAATAAAAAGCCTTACAGCTCAGGAGCTTTTAACTGATTTACACCAGTTATGAGTGCATCCACTGAAGTCATCCTGAAGCCAGTAAACTTAGAGTGTAAGTTCAGTTAGGAAATGTTCCAGCTCTTGTTTGTGTCTGCAGGCATTTCTGGGACCTCAATAACAATAGCTGTGAAAGCTATTATTGTTAATATAATTAGCAACAAATGCTGGCACATTTTCTTCAGTGTTACTACAACGCCTTCTTTTCATACAACTTTCACACTTACAAGGACATACAGCTGACAACTGTGCTTTAGAAATCATCTTCTAATTTACAGAAAAAAAAAAACAAAACCCTGCAACACAATCAATGTAAACTGGTGGTTTAATCTGGTTTACCTAAACCAAGGACCTGGGGGTGTGTCCAAGGGTATATTTATGACTATAGCTTGTTGGATCTATTTTGTGTTCTTTTTTCCTATGTAGCGCTTAGAATTTTCACCGCATTGCTAGAAAGCAATAGCATGCCCTCACCATTTCTACTCAAACGTGAATCCAGTTTACTTTATATCTTGGATTTGTGCCTATGATTGACATAGTAATTAAAGTTTCCTGCCAAAAAGGTGCTGAAAGCAGCTCTGGGGCCAGATAAAAGAGGTGTAATTAGAAAAGAAGCACAAAGCTTGTGTTTCCATATCATGGGTAGTTGTTCCCTGAAATTGTGTGAACACACAAACAGTGGGACAAGTTCTGACACGAAAAACTAGTCACAAGGGGGGAAAAACTACAGCTATAAAGAGCTTGCTGTTTTCAGCTTGGTTAACGGTGGAGAAAGTTTTAACCCCTACTTTATTTTTCCACAGTTGAGAATCACCTTTTCTCTTAAGTTTCATTATCTAGACACAATCTATGATGGCCTAAACCAGCTACAGCACACCTGGAATGGTTGGACCCCAGTCGCAGCTGAAAGAAAATAGATGTTGAAAAATCACAGTTTTTCTAGCCCTCACAGTAAAAGGGAATTGTGGATTTTAATGTTCTAATATTTCTAGAAGGTGCCACTGCATAAGGACATTATTTTCCCAAGTTCAAATGTGGTGAGCAATATTAAACTGTAAATTCTGCAAAACAAACCCCAAACCCTACAGCGATCATCTTTTACCACTATTTATACATAATACTGAAAGCAACCATATCCCCATAGATAGCAACAGTTTCCAAGTTTTGTGAAAATAAAACCACTAAAAGAACTGTGAAGACAGTCCCACATTTCAATATAGGATTGATGAGGACTTTATATATAAAAATATTATGACAAAAGCAGATTAATGATACTACTTCACTTCAGGGTTGGGCTAAAAATGGCAGGTTCCAGTGTGAAGCCCAGTAAGGTTTTATTCTTACCATATGCTCTATAAAACTATAAACCAATTTTCTTTGTCATTCCATCAGATAATAGTTTATTGGACCTCTTCAGTACTAGTTGGCACGTTTTATGAATCTCTGAGTCTTCACAGAGGACTTATTTCAGGCTTAGTAACAGTCTGTCCTGGGTCTTATCACTAGTTGTAGTTCAATCTCTCTAACTTGCTACCCACTTGACTCTTGTTAAGGCAAATATACTGCTTGCTGCATTTGTGTTTTCTGTTGTTGCTGCTTTGGATTTTATTTTTTTTTTTGCTTTGTTTTGTTGTTTTTTGTGTGTTTTTTTTTTTTTTGTTTGTTTGTTTTTTTGTTTTTTACTCCCTGGAGGGCCTTCCAGTATCTAACCTCAGCTTCTGTTTCACTATTAGCTACCTAAGTGTACCTTTCCCATTTTCTTCAGTATCTTACACAACCAACCCACTCTATTTCTTGGTTATACCACTTCCTGCTCATAATTAAAGCTGAGCCTATTAGTCTTGATAGGACAACATTAATTGGAAACAGGGTGTAAACCTCAGAGTCTTGCACATAAACCACAAAAAAATCCAAACCAACAAACAGTCAGACAATCTGATTTTTCCTGATCAATTATCACAGACATGCCCAGTTCCAATTACATGGAAAAGCATAAGGATTTTAGACATAGCTGAAAGATAACTATGTGGCAGATGTTATCTTCTAAAGCCTATAACCCTGCCTATTATTTTCTTTTAGGTTTGTAGAGAGCAAACATTAATGAAAAAGGCTGTGTACAGGGTTCAAATATGCAATTGTCAACTGCCTAACCCAAAATTGAGTGAGTCAGTTGTAGGCGCCTCCAGCCTATCCAGGACCAAAAAACCCAGCAGCTTCATGTTCTTTCAAAGAACTACAGGGTTACCTGGCTTACACTAAGACATTTTCCTAGTCCAGAATCTTTTAGAAATTGGTTGGTTTGTGGTTCTCCCATATTTTCTATTTCACTGGAACTGGAGGTTTCCTGGTAGGTGGCCTCATACTATGGTTACTTAGAGTTGCCCAGAAGCCCCATGTCCATCAGCAGGGTTTTCTGCCACTCAAAGCCCTGGCTGCCAGCAGTTCTAGTAGACTGTGGCATCCAATTCATTACACTCTGCCACTTATATTGCAACAGCACTTAGAGAGCATCTGCTCTGGTGCAAGGAAGAACAGTTTGTGTCCTAAATAAGACTATTTCTGGATTTCATAGTTTCTCAGGGTCTGAAAAACAAGCATGTCTCCTATCTTCGATTTGCTCTACAAATGACAGTGTTTTACATTTACATCTTTCTCTCCATAATAGACACAATCTTTTGAGGCCATTACTTCAAAAAAGTAAAAATTAAAGTACATATGACAGTAGCTAAACATTCAATACGGGTAGTGCAAAGACCTTACTGTAATGAGACCCCAGGTTTTCCCTACTTCAAATGTGTCAGTTTTCCAGAGAGGAATGGGAAGCTCCTTTGTTTCGCTGACACTCAGACTGTATCTGTTATTGATTTTTCTTCATTGCTGATAACACAAATGCTCCTCCTGCTTCATCTGCTTCTTTGTTTCCAAAGGACCCTGCAAATCACATGGGTGATGTGTTCCAACAGAGATTAGATCACTTGCTTGCTCATTTGTTATCACTTTTGGCTTCTAAGTTATTTTTGCAATTTACACATTCAGCAGCTAATGTGCTTACCTCAGACAGCCAGACACACTGCAATTTCTCCCTTGCTCCAATGTCACAGCCCTGTAAGCTAAAGGCAATTTCATCACCTTTTCTATTTTTCCTCCATAAAAATGATAATGAAACCCTACACAAGTGCCTAGTATTTTTTTGTGAAATATTGCTTCAGTGACTAAATCCCACAATGTTAACATATGTTAAAAATGATTATAAAAACCATAGTATTAGTTTCTATTCTATTTCAATTCTCTTAAACTAGCATTCTCTGAGCACTCTTCAAATACAGCTTAATGTAACTATCACACTGGGATCTAAATTTCAAACCATTGAGCTTTGTTGTAATTCCTTTGATAGGACTGTTGCTGTTTTTGTTAAGAGTATATCCATGTCTGAAATTATGCAATAAACCAGAAGCTATGCAAGTGGCTGGCATCTAAAACCTCTCCAAACATCAACATGTTCTTTGTTACCACTGAGTTTTCCAGGAAGAGCTAATCAAGACTTAATTCTCCTGTAGAATGGACAGCCACGTTTTGTTAATGAAAGCACATGGGCAACAGGCAAAAACAACTCTATAGAAATAGTGCCTCTAGTTTAGTTCCCCTCTGAAGCACACTGAGAACTGCCATTTCTCACAGTGATCATGAGGATCCAGAAGGATGATACCTCATTGCTGTAGCTGGGGCTTATCCCTGCAGGTCTCCTCTTCCTATTCATGCTGACAAAGTGCTTTCAGCTGTGACAAGGAAACAAAGCAGATGAAATCATAGCTTGAGAAGTCTATTGTGCAAAGAAACTTTTCTATTTTAGTGTTCAAACTTCTAATTACAATTAAGTTCACCACAATAAACTGGCCTGGTGCCTCCTTATAAAAACATTTACCTCTTCTTTTATTTGCCTATGTCCTGGTGGGACTGTCAGATGATCCAAATCACTGGCATGGGCCAGGTGAAGGAAGGTAAATTTACCTTATGGCTTCAGACTTGCCCTTTCCCATATTATTAACATGAAGTAGTAAATAACAGTTGAAATGTCTATCCAAAAAGGCTTTTAGATGTCATATGTGTAAATATAAACTGTTGATAAACTACAATGAATGAGAGGGTGGCCTCACATTAAATATATCTGTGGCACGAGAAGAGTTATAGTGCAGTGATTAATTCAATCACCAAGACAAGGCTTTCAAAACCTGGCTTATAGCCTCTGCTGCAATGCAGTTGAAGGAAATGGAAAAGAGAGCATACATCTTACTGTTCATATCTGAGACTTCGTAAAAGAAACAAAATAATCTCAAGCAGAGCTGTGGCAGGAAATCAGTCTATATAAGATGTCTTATTATTCATATATGCAATTACTCAGTGAAATTAGGGCAAAATTTTTTTATTTTATTTTTTTTAAACAGCTTCTACTATCATGTTCTAAACCAGTCTTATTTCTACTGTGAGACAGGCTTGCTGAAGGCTTCAGAGGTAGAATGTATAAGCTATTAGAAAAAATGTTTTGTTTTTCAGCTACACTTTTAACTCTGCAAGCTACCTAGGAAGATTAAAATAATGGTTCTGCATACTTCCTTTCTTTGTTATGGTCAGTTAGCCAGCCATCAGAGAAAGAATTTGCTTTTCCAGTACCCTAAGTTTTATCATGGTGACTACAGATTTCTAAGAAGAATAAGCTTTGATTCATAACAACATAATCCAGAAAATAGTTAGGTTAAAGTGGTAGATAACAATTTCAGAAGGTGGTGTTTAGATATGCATAGACTGAAATTTATTTTCACAAAATCAGGAAACATGGCTATGGATTAAAATGGTAGTACAAATTAATGAAATTTCTAAGACAAAAAAAGGTCAGGATTCAATATCATGCTCATTTTTGCTCAGAGAAGTTCTTCTGAGAACAGTCCCAGAGGATTAAACTGGAGCATAACAGTGTTGGATGGTAGCAGTGCTTCAAGGGCATGCCTTTTGGCTTCTCATTACCTGTCAAATTCTGCATACTTCAGGCCCCACAGCTATTCCTCCCCATTGCGCTCGCAATCCTTTGTAAACTGAGGAGCTGTCCCGGAAGTATTTAGAAATGCCAGTTTAGGACGGAAGGAAATAAGGGCAGTTGGAAGTGGTGTGCGTCTCCAACGTCAGTGAGAGATACTAGATAGAAAGAATTACATTGAATTATATCTACTAAAACTGTCAAGAAATACTATAGCAGTAAAGATGTGAAAATGGGCATTTGCCTCATTTTGCTTTTTTGTTACTCATGGAGTTATGTTTTATTCAGGTTTGGGCGGGGGAGGGATAGGAAAAGGAGTTTAGTTTTGACAGTGGCAAATTTCATGATCACTACATGTTGCTGTGCTGTGTAATATCACAAGAAAATTACAGTCAGCATTAATTTTGTTTAAGCATGAGTATCTAGTCCAGTTTCAGAAACTGTAATGTGCAGCAATGCAGTTACCCATGTAAGACTTGTAGACTTGTAGAAGCTTGTGCAGCCAAACAATTAGATAGCTGTTTTAGCACTTCAGTCTTGCTGAATATTTTTAAAACTTTATTCTCTTTTAAAAAGAATTATTTTGCCAAAAGAAAGAACTTTTTTTACTATTCCAACAAAGCACACACAGACAAACTTTTTGTGGCTGTTGCCTTAATATCCACCTGCAACCTGTGTTACTCTATTCAAAGCCAATAGATTGCTTTTAAAAAAGTTCTACTAATGTGGAACAATGGGTATGAACATTGTGACCCATTGCTTGGTAGTTCCAGAGCTCTGTAGAATTCAGCTTCCTATGAATATGTGACTTTTACTGCCGTCAAAATCCTTCAAAAGATTGATCTTCAGCTCTCACCTTGTGCTGACACCCTCACTTCACTGTGAGATGCACTTATCTTTTGCTTTTTATGGTACTTTCATTCTATTCTGTTGTTTCTTCTGACTGTTCTTTGTAAACCAAACAATGGCTCAGATGTTTTTCTGAATATTTCTAGTTCCTTTTACCTTGCTGTCCTGAGTTTCTTGCCTGCAGATATCTCATTTCTGTCACTAACAGTGACTTGTAGTTTGTCTCTGCATGATGTGACTTGAATATTCAGAACCACATATGCTTACCTGTGTACATGGTCCTTTGGTACTTGCTTCCTTTGGTTTATTTGGCCGTCAGAGTTTTTAACCAAATTTTGTGAAGAATTTTCCATTTTCTTATCTCTGGAGTGCAGTTAAATGTGGGTTGCCTAACATATCTATCCTTGTCCCGGATGTTCTTTAATCCCTGGAAGAGAATGTGGGAAAATTCAGCATTAGATCATTGCTAGTATTTCACTTTTGTATGTGGATTGTTAGACTGATCATTCTTTTCAACTTCTTTTACCTGTCAATACTGAATTTCCTACTTTCAGAGTATTTAGTCAATGGCCAATATTTCCACCATTTTATGGTTTGCAGTAAGCTGTGGTTTTGGGAAAAGAGTGGGTCACAATTCTCATCAGCACTGTCAAGTATACTCCCTATGCAATAAGACATATGTGGTAGGATTTAGTTGCTAAATTTTAGTGTCTACAACCATTTTAGACTTCATGATATTTCAGAGGAATGGAATGTCTCTCACAGCTCTGTGTCATAACTGCAAACCTGGCATAGGTATCTTAAGGAATACCTATGGAGGATGTCCCTGACGCTAGTTACCTACGTCTGAGCATCAAATCATACTCCAAATATACTATGCAGAATCATGTAGTTGTAATTGTGTAGTAACATCAGCTGCTGATCCTACACATTCATTTTACACCAGAAAGTATTATTTCTAGGCTGTTTTATGTAGTTCCAGAAACAGTGACTTGTGGCTGTGAAGATCAGATCACAGGTATAGATGACTAAAGGCCAAAAGGTGATAAATGTGGCTACATGGTAGATGAAGTTATTTCTGATATTTTTGGGTTTCAGGTTGCACAGAGAAAATAAAATATTACTCCAGATCTGAAGATTTATTTCTTTGAACTTGTACAAGAAAAAACATGAGTGGTTTTCTGTTGGTTTAACCGCTTATACTGAATCATGGTAAGAACAGATGATGACTTATGCTGGTAAAGTACAGAGGACAAGACAAGGGTACAAGGATGGGAGCAGTAGTACCAGTTTATGTTGGTGTAAACTGTTGTGAAACTACATCCAAGGCAGAAACTCCCAATTAAGGATGCTCAGGTTGTTCAGTGTAGCCATTTTTTTGTGTTCTTTGGCTCGTTGTTTTTAACAAGGATAGCATTCACATAATAAGGCAAAAAGAGCTTATTTGACACAAATGTAACTTAGAATGTGTATAATTTGTATATTTTGTTGACAGTTTAGTCTCTGTAGTTTCTCAGTTCTTTCAGAAACTGATAAAACACTTCCTGAATATATGAGATTGTCCTGGGTTCAGCTGTAGCAGTTTTTTTCTTCTTCTTAGTAGCTAGTGCAGTGCTGTGTTTTGGTTTTTATCTGAGAATAATGCTGACAACACACTGATGTTTTTGTTGTTAAGTAATGCTTACTCTGATCAAGGACTTTTCTGTCTCTCATGCTCTGTCAGTGAGGAGAAGCACAAGAAGACAGATGGAAGCAAAGACAGGACACCTGACACAAACTAGCCAAAGGGGTATTCCATACCACAGCACATCATGCCCAGTATACCAATTAGGGGGAGTCACCTAGAAGGCCCCGAATGCTGCTTGGGTCAGGCTGGGTATTGGTAAGCAGGTGGTGAGCAATTGTACTCTTCATTGCTTGTGTTTATTGGTGTTTTCCCTTTCTCCTTTTAATTTTATATTGTCTCTCCTTGTTATTTCCCTTATCATTATTATTATTGGTGGTAGTAGTAGTAGTAGTTTTGTATTATACTTTAGTTATTCGACTGTTCTTATCTCAATCCATGGGGTTTACATTCTTTTGATTCTCCTCTCCATTCTGGCAGAAGTTGGGGGGAAGAAGGAGGAGAAGTGAGTGAGAGGCTGCATGGTTCTGAGTTACCAGCTGGGCTTAAACCACAACCAAGATACAATACTTCTTATATTATGGGGAAAAAAAAATGTGAACAAATCAGGGCCATAGAGATGGAAGAGCAGTTATGCATAACAGTAGTATGAAATCTGGCAGGAAAATAGTTAAAATCTTTCCATTCATCTGAGTGCTTTTGAATACAAATAGAAAAAGAGTACTTTTACTGTGTAATGTTACATATGTATAGTACACTGTGAAATGCAGTGCTTATACCATACTTTGAATAAATTTCAAGGAGTGAATGTTAAAATTTTCCACAGGTGGTATAATTACATACAGATGCATTTTTTAAGCAAATTTATGAAAACTATTCTAAACTCTTCTGTGTCATGGTGATAAGTAGTATACATGCCATTTATTATTCTACTGGAATACTTATACCTGTTAAACATTTGCTAAATCTTCTATTCCTGTTTAACATATTTATATGTAATTTAATAGGAGTATAAACGATACAATCCTAACAGCTGTAGTATACCAAAAAAGTACACAAAATGCAGATTTTGAAAGTCAGTATAATTCTATTATTTAATTAGATAAAAAAATAGCAATGCCATCTTATTCCTTTTTTTAAAAAAAAATGGTTTCATAGTTGGCAATATTTTGTCACATTTAAGCTCCGTTAATGTTATATATTCTCTTTAAAATGACAAAATTCCTAAATATTCTATTGTATTTTTCTTAATCCAATGAAAACTGGATTTTGAATTTGTAAGATGATAAACTAGTATTAATTATGGTTTCAAAATTTAGCACATGTAAACAGTCAGCTGCCTATTGGGCAGTTATGTCAAAAATCAAGCCAACTGATGATGAATTTCAAACTGATAAACCTAGGCTGTTACCAAATTAGATTATTTTATAATTAAGAGTTTGAGGGCTCTAGTCTAAGTTCATTGCTGCTGTGCTGCTGTAAAGATGACACTAAAAGAATGGCTAAACTTCACAGGATTCCCTCTTTAGTCTACTATGAAACACAGTAGTTGGATAAGAATTTTTAGAGGGGTATTTAGAAGTCATGTGCACTTTTCAATGAGTACATGGCTGAAATAGTGGCCATTAAATCATTGTAGGCTACAGGCTGAAACCTAGATCAAGGTAAATGAAGATTTAAATCAATCTAAACTCTTGTCTCCAATTCTACTTCTTTGACAAACACAGCCAAGGTGAGGTGGAGCATCAAGTTCGGTTACTTAATGGATGTGTTCAAACTAGTAAATTGAAGCTACTTCCTTCTGCAGCAGCCTTTTCCAATCCACTCCAGTCCAATCCAGTCCACTGCAGTCTACTCCACTCACTGTAAGACCATTAGACACCTAATTTAGATACCGCAGTTAATCACCACGAAAACTTTTCCTTTTCACAGGAAGGAAAGGTGCAGCATTCAATACAATGATCCAGGCACGTACTCTGCTGTCTTCCTGGGCAGATTCCTTTGCCTGTATAAAAAATTGAACTTAAGATAAGATTCCATATTGGTAGCAGAGCCACATGCGCTTTTTTCCAACAGATCTCTGCATCAAGATAAGGGACCTGGGAACGGTTACTTTTTTCAGGACATTTTTTAAAAAAGCCTTTTCAACTCAGAAGTGTATGCCTAAGCAGTGTGATTGTCTCAGTTGTGCTATTTATTTTGTTCAAAATAATCAAGTTTCAATGTTTTCTCTGAGCATCATTTTTAATATAATGGTAATATTTAAACCACGTTGTTTGATATGATTTGACAAATGTCTTTTGTTTTGCTAATGGCTATCTGCCAAGAAATGTGAATACTATCATGTTTTTTCTTGTTACATGAATCTATGAATTCCAATTCAATCATCAGGATTTTCTTAATTTTTAAAGTTATGAGTGACACTACATGAATAGAAAAAGATTATTGACTTTTGCTTTTTTGTTAAGCTATTGTATTCATATCGTGCAAAATATATTAAAATGGAAGTAAAAAATGAAAAAGCACTGAAAAAGTAGTTTGCTATTTTTGTCAAAGCAGATCACACTTTTTCAAGCCTCTTGTGGCTCAGAAAACCATATTGGGAATTACGCAGAGAATAAAAAGAAGTCTTTCTAAGCTAGTTTCAAATCACATAAGAAAACGTTAGTATCTCACCATATACCACTTTCCTTTCCTATAAGCCAACTAATTTTGGCACTGTTTTTGTGAACTTTTCAGTCTTCTTGGGATCTGGTCCTCTCATGTGGAATTTCCTACTTAGCAAGCTTAAAAAATGTTGGCTTCATAACCTATCTAAAAATCACTTTCCCTTGTATACTGTTTTACCTCATTCTAATTCTTACATGTGTATATACATATGTATACATGCAAAACCAGAATGTATGGGATGGTGGGATGTTAATTTTTCCTAGTTTCTTTTCAGTGTTTTACTAGAGATACATTACAAGGAACCAAAGGGTATGACCATCAGCTGGTCCTCATACAAAGAAAATTTGCGCTATCACTGCCAGCAAATTGCTCTGAATCTGAATGTCACTTTGTTCTAGAAAGTGTGCTGTTTCCTACTGCTTCAAAATACTGCATTTTTAAGCTGCAAGCTATGAGGTTAAGTGAAGATTTTATTCACACTGTCCTTTTGCAGCTTTGTATGTGATGTCAGCTGCATTCAGTGATACTTTGTTAATAGTTTGCTGAAATTCTGCCTGGCCAATTTGGTGGCCTTCTATGATGGGGCTACAGAACTGATGGACCGGGGTAGAGCAGTTGATGTCATCTACCTGGACTTGTGCAAAGCATTCGACATTGTCCCACACAACATCCTTGTCTCTAAATTGGAGAGACATCAGTTAGATAGGTGGACCACTCGGTGGACAAAGAACTGGCTGGATGGCTGCACACAAAGAGTTGTGGTCAATGGCTCAGTGTCCAGCTGGAGACCAGTAATAAGTGGTGTCCCTCAGGGACTGGTGTCGGGACCGGTCTTGTTCAACATCGTTGTTGGTGACATGGACAGTGGGATTGAGTGCGCCCTCAGCAAGTCTGCCGATGACACCAAGCTATGTGGTTTGTTTGATATGCTGAAGGGAAGGAATGCCATCCAGAGGGACCCTGACATGCTTGTGAGGTGGGCTGATGCCAGCCTGATGAAGTTTAGCCATGCCAAGTGTAAGGTCCTACTCCTGCGTGGGAGCAATGCCAGGCACAGCTACAGGTTGGGCAGAGAAGAGATTCAGAGCAGCCCTGCAGAGAAGGACTTGGGGGTGTTGGTCGAT